>JAFVLL020002538.1:0-98195 GCA_021397915.2 Tor tambroides | reverse complement strand
ACCTCATATTTCAGTATACAAGCAAAGGTAATGCATTCCCACTAGAAATTTGCGTTTTTTCACAGAACTTTTGTTCTTTAGCAAAAGTATTGCATTTCCTAGAGAAACGTTGCATTTTCTTTCAAAACATATTTTCTTTCTCTGGTAAATGCAAAACTTTTGCATTTACCAGAGAAACTCAACATTTTTTTCACAAACTATTTGCATTCTCTCACAAAAAATATTGTGTTCCCCCTAAAAACTTTCTATATTTTAGTAATATGCGTTCTATCACAAATACACTAGCTTTTACTCCTATTCCCATTACAATAGTTTTGTTAGCGAGCAAAGTTTTCAGGGGAACGCAAAAGTTTTGCAAGCAAACGCAAAGTTTCTTGGGGGAAGCAAAAACATTGAAATATAGCTGAAATAACTGACTAGTCTATATATTTTATGCAAACATTTTTAATATTTTATAAATGTGTAGCCATTCCCAACAACTTATAACAAAGACAAAACTCGCATAGCCTATTCGATAGGTTTAAATTGATATGACAATGTACTTCTTTAAATAAACATAATATAAATTATAACATCTATGTTTATACATCTTTATATTAGTTTATTATTAATTTAATTAATAGAATTTCTCATTTGGAACCTCTGAGTCATAAATGTTGTGATGTTTAATACGAAAATAAACGTAATATTTTGGTTATGTTAGATGTGTCTTATTTAGCCATAATCATAACTGTTGCATTTCGCGCACTTTTTTTCTACCGCGAAAAACCGCGTAAACCACAAAAGAAGCCTCGACTCTATTCAGCGCGTATTCAGACTCCTTCAGTGATGACTAGCGGTTAAATTTCCCTCTCAGCTTCAGGTGAAATATCGTGTGCCCTTATTCCTTATGCCGGTTGTGTCATAACAAAGACAAACCGATGCTGTCGGACTGAAATCTCACTTAAGATGGCGGAACATAATATGAAGTCCGTGTTAACGAAGAACAGAGAGTGTGTGCGCACTCCTAGTGCAGAGAAGAGAAATAAGACGATTTAAAAATAAAAGTGACAAGACTACAGAACACTCGGCAGCAAGGGCTCCCTACTAAACCATGGGGAATTTCAGCAAACCCTAATGAAACGTTGACAAACCATCTGAGAAGGTGATTAATAAGCCAAGATATGAGACAATTTGAAGCCTTTACGATATGGCACTCTATCATTTTGTAATTTATCGAATGTTTAATACACATAAACCTGAACAGTTTTTTTGACATCCTAAAGAAGTTTAAATTAGACCTTAGGCGGGTTAGACGCCATATTGAATTTTACAGACGAAAGGCTGTGTGTGATAGACTTGCTGTCTTTACAATGGCGTGCACTGTATAGCTATATCCAAGATAACAACTGTCACAACTTTCACAATGGTTTCGTTCAGTTTTTGTCTACTGAAAGTTTTTTTTTTTTTTTTTGGGAACACGTTTTGTCAGCTGTACAATCGGTAGTTAAATTGTTCAACTACTTTAGTCCTTTGCAATCTCGTTTGCATTCCTGTCAAAAATTAAATATGCTACCCTGACTTTGGTCTGTAACAGGCTCCGCACACAATGGCTGCATCGGAAATCACATAGTCTCTGAGTGCATACTTCTATTAAACAAGTCCTTAAAAAGGATATTTATATACTTATATTAAATAAGATATACTAATATTAAATAAGTCCTTAATTAAAATTGTTAAAAAGTATGTTTTGAGTAGTATAAATGTGTGTAGTATAAATGCAATCCATTGCTCACCTTGTCATTGTCATGTGACCTACCAGTATCAGTTGCCTTGCTCCGCTGCCATTCACAAATCCTCTCCTGTTGCCTCATGGGATAGTAAAGTGTCCATCAGATGCACGCTTCAGAATACTTTTCGACTGCTATTTTATGAATACCGTGAATTCAGACACGCTACCTTGTTCACATACTGTTTTTCACCTATATGTGTGAAATTATAAGTGATTTTGGATGCAGCCAAACTGTGGCTGGAATGGATTGGGTCATAAACATTAATTAACATTATGTGAGGTTTGCAAAACTGATTTGCTTAAAAGTTAAATGTTGGGAGGTGAGTATGTGGTATGTTACCATGATAGTACACATCACGGAGACGTGTATTTGACATCTGCATTTACATCTGCAAGACATATTTTTTTAGTGTTTGCTCATCTGCAATATGTATAGGATGTTTCCTATCAGATGTCAAATAGACGTCTATTAGATGTCTTTAAGAGATTTATGATTTATAATGTATGTAAAACTGAAATCTTACACACGTCTGTCAGATGTTTGTACACAGCAGATGCTTTCCAGATCAAGCAATCTTTAACAGACATCTTGCAGATGTACGTGTGCTATCTGCGTTCAAGTCATGTCGGGAAGATCGTATCTATGAAATGAGCGCATGTGAACTTCACCACAATGTAGTAATTGGGTGATTCTTAGACTATGGGCACTTTTATGTTCTTTGGTCATATTTTTAAAAATACATATAATTTTGGACAAATTCCTCTTTCTTTGTCAAACTAACAATAAAACCACCTTAAAAACTTTTTACTACCTTTCTATTATGATTTTTTCATACTTTTCAACCTCCTTATAGGTGTCAAAATCACTGTTTTCTCCTTGTCGCACACCCAGACTTTTAAACTTCAACAATGAAAATACAGTTTAAAAATGACATATCTCGTAACTATTAATGTACCTGAATTAAGCACTAGTAAAAGAATTAAAATACATTATAGTATTTAATGTGAGACCACTATCAATATTACTTTTTATACAAAATATAGCTGTCGCACAGTATTGGTGTCATTTCCACCACAACACTGTAATGTCCCTTTAAAAAGTTTGTGTGAAAGATTGTTTAGGTGGTTTCTATGGAAATGTTCAGTGACATCAGAGCACATGTTGGACATAAATTTTCATCAACAACATATGAAGAAAAATCAAGGTAAATATTGCTTGATGAGTTAATATATTTATTCTACGTCATTTCCAAACATGCTGTACCTTCAAGGTTTTTTTTAAAAAGCTAAAAATTTTAAGTTAAATAAGAGTATTTTGCATACATGAAATGCAAAGTATTAATTCAAAGCTATTCAGTGAAGCTATCTTCCATTTTTTTCCACAAAAAACTACAGAAATGTCATTTCCACCACAGTCATTTCCACCACACTGCCCTCTGTGGTGGAAATGACATTTATGGTTTCAAAGTATAATTGATATGTTTAATGACTTTGTGAACTGGGTTTAATGATTGTGATGAGTTTAAGACTTTTTCTAATAAATATCTTACTGTTTCTCTACATTCACGTTAATGCATTATCATTTCCACAACACCCTGTCATTTCCATCACCACACATTTTTAAAAAATATTTAAAAAGTTCTCATCACACATTAAAAATGTATCCACAATTTATGAGATCATGCTCTACTTAATATAAAAATTCAAGTTATTTATTTTCTAATAAGCTCTTACCCAAACCAATATTAAATTTCAGAGAGTGACAGGTGTACAGTTCAGCATTTGGTCCTTAGGGCAGTTAATTTATCTCATTGACAAATGTATAATTATTGTACATTGTGGAAAAACTGGTAAAACTAGTTACAAAAATGATCTTAGACAATTCTTGAGTGGCATAAGTTATTCTATATTAAATATCAGCTGTATATTGAGATGTGATGGAAATGACATTTGTTCATTGCAGGTTGGAAAAATGTAAAATATTAACAATTTCTCTTGTAATCTAAGTTTGTCCTCTTACAGACCTTAAAACTAGACAAATTATTTAAACTTATGAGACTGTGTTACGTGACTTTTGAACAAGTTTTTTTTATTCAACTTCACAAGGCTAAAAGTGCCCCTAGTTGAAGAAACGCCCAATTACGGGTGGGACACTTGAAAATGGATGCAGTGCCTGTAGTTGAAGGTACAAATTTATGAATAAAAATAAAATTGCAAATATATAAGTAAAAATACAACTAAATTGAATATTCAAAATATGATAGCGCTAGAAAATAAAGTGTACAGCACGTTCATTAAATTGAATAAAAAAATTAAAAAAACATACCTGATGCACATTCTTTACATTTCATTTTGTAGAGGTAGAGTTAAAAAATGTTTCATGCTCTATTTTAATACTATTAAGGCCATTGCACACTGAGTCTGAAATTTTTGTCATTTTAAAAATAAATACGACCTCACGCTGTGTCAATCACGTTTACACACTGCCTCCGAAACCTTTGACCGTTATAAAAAAAAATTTGGATCAGGTTCGATTTTCTGCATTTTTCGCATCCGTAGCAAGCATTTTGATAGGTGTTTTGACAATTCAGATCCACCGTCAAGTGAATGCCAAAATCCAGAATGGCTATTGTCAAGCTGATCCACTTCGTCTCGAAGCACAAAGCACTGTCAAGATCCTCTCACTCTGAGTTCACAGAAATTGGTGGTCTTATTTTTAATATGTGGCTCTAGTATCGCTAGCAAAGCATCAAACTGAGCCACTGACATCCTGAAATAAACTTTGAATCGCCCGTGATAATCCTGCTGCTCCTTAGTGAAAAGTGAAGTGAAGTGATGTGATGTGTGGCCAAGTATGGTGACCCATACTCGGAATTTGTGCTCTGCATTTAACCCATCCAAGTGAACACACACACACACACACACACACACACACACACACACACACAGAGACGGACAGACAGAGAGCAGTGGGCAATTGTCTGGGCTCTTTCAAGCTTTATAATTGCATGGGCGAGTGTTTCTGTTCAACAGTCCAAAAGTAGTCAAATAAAGAGCAGGTATCCATAATAAAATGTGCATAACACGGCTCCGGGGGGTGAATAAAGGCCTCTTGTAGAGAATCCATGCGTTTTTGTAAGACAAATATCCATATTTAAAACGATATAAACACCTTTTTCTCACTTCTACTAACTGCCGTAAGGTGGAAGCCGTTCCGGGTGGATGACATAGGATGTATGTGTCGCGTAAGCGGCGGTGATTAGTGACAAACGCGGAAGCGCAGAAGAGAGAGAACAAAACAAAACACCGGTCACAAATTAGAAGCACAAAACAAGGATTTGTAAGAAAAATGTCAGAGGATTTCGATATAAGCCAAGAGGAGATTGGTTTTCCCTTTGCTTCCTTTGCTCCTGTAAACAAACATTGGTTTTCATGAGGCTCACACGCGCATACTCTGCGCCGGCATCCTACGTCTCGTGAACGCACCTACGACAGTTAGCGGAAGTTACACAAAACTGTTTATATCGTTTTAAATATGGATATTTTTTCTTCCAAAAATGCATCGATTCGCTACGGGAGGCCTTTATTCACCCTCCGGAGCCATGTGATGCACGTTTTAATGTGGATGCGTGCGCTTTATTTGACTACTTTTTAACTGTTGAACAAAAACACCCGCCCATCCCATTATAAAGCTTGAAAGAGCCAGGACAATTTTTAATATAACCCCGATTGGATTCATCTGAAAGAAGAAAGCCATATACACCTAGGATGCCTTGAAGGTGAGTAAAACATGGACTAATTTTCATTTTTGGGTGAACTAACCCTTTAATAAGGAGGGGGAACTGTACTTCCTCTCTATCCTATATCTCAGGATTGGATGGACCCAATATTTCCTTTCTTTTTCTCTTTTTAAGACACAAGAGGACAACAATATCATCCTCACTGCTTGAAGACTCCATTTAGTACTGTTTTGCAAATTTTTTCGCAACGGATTAATTAATATGCATCGGACTCAGTGTGAAAGGTTTCTTTGCATGACAAAGTTTTAGGATGATGAATACAAAAAAACGCATACGAAAATTTCGGACTCGGTGTGCAAGGACCTTTAGGGGTTTAGGACTTTGTTTGAATCACAAGCTTTGACTATAATAATAGTGATGTTTGCCTGAGCAACCACCACTAATAAAACCAGTGTATTATATACAAACCTTCAGAAAAGTATAAACAACAAAACCCTGCAATATTCTCACCATATAAAAACACATTCTTTATGCAATAAATTAATCAAAACACTCTTCTCAGCCACAACAAGCAGCTTGAATCCCTGTCGTGCACCATATAAACTCCGCACCTCTGCTGCTCAAGCATATACAGCTATTTTTATCCTTAACAACTCACAATGCTTCAAATTAGCCATGGTAACCTCTGCACCAATGACATCTAAATCCAAGCTGTCTAATAAATACAGACCTGTTGCTCTAATTTTTGTTGCTATGAAGACATTGGAGCATAGTTTAATAACTTAGACTTTATATACTACTGGAGGCAGCAAACATCCATGCGTATAGGATATTCAAAGGAACTTCTTTATTCTGTGAGACATAAAAGAAGGTATTATGAAAACTGTCTGAGTTTTACAGTGTAGGTCAAAAGGCTCCAATGTTGTCTCCAAAATATCTTCTTTTGTGTTCTGCAGAAGAAATGAACACATCCAGGTTTGGAAAGACATAAGGATAAGAATATGATGACAAAAATTCCCTATGATGCCACCTAATTCCCTAAAGAACCTTTCCATAAATGATTCTTAAAAGAACCATTTTTTCTTACTGTGAAGAACATTTAAAAACATTTAAATTTCCCCTACAAACAATCCTTTGTCCAATGGAAAAGTTCCGTGATTGTTAAAGGTTCTGCATGGAACCATTGATGCCAATAAAGAACCTTTATTTTTAAAAGTGTTGAATGCTAGAATCACTTCCCAACCCTATCTGCGCAAAAGTTATCAGTTTTTAAACTCATGCTCATGAAAACATGGCTTTCACATATAAACGAGTCCGAAAGTTATCAAAAGTTAGTTTATCCATCTAGAAAAGTAATAAGCTTTTTTTATGTATGTGCTTTAAAAGTGCCATAGAATGCATTGATACAATATTTTAAATTGTTCTTTGATATCTACATAGAAGGTATGTGGCTTAGGTAAGGGCAAAAATGATCCAGAAACAGTTTTACATGTCCATTTACAAACCTAAGATTTCTCCCCAGAAGGAAACGGTCTGTTATTGGCTTATGTGGAAGGGTCATGAATAATAATGTTGAGCTCTGCTCTGATTGGCTGTTTCACAGTGCGGCTCATTTCAGCAGCTCACACAGCAGGAAGGAAACACAGGGAAAATATATATTTCAATACTTTCTCGCGCAGTTATATCGTTGGGTAATTATACAGTAAATAAAATGCGGGCATCAGGGAGCCGCTATTAATATGCTGGGCATTGAAACTGTTTTCAAATGCACGATCGCGTGGAGCATGGAGCGGCAGTACTTACCACACATTTTACAAGATCAGATGCTTGTCAGTGGTGCTCAGGATCTGTAAATCATTCGCCATCGTCCTCAGTCAGCTCTCCTTACTCTGTTTATGTGGTAAGTGAAATCTTATGTACTGTAATGTAACAGGCTACCGCTGGCAAGGAGCTAACCATGTCCCTTTAGTGGCTCACCTTATTTTATTAGAACGCGTTATTTGCTTTCTGTGCCTTTCTGAATAGAACTGCTGGCATAGAACATGGGCGGCTTTATGCAAATATTGGGGGCGTAACTATTAGTGACCCCGACTGTTAAGTCACAGTCGGTGTTATGTTCTGATTCGCCTATTTTTCAGTGGTCTTTTTTATTCACGAGATTTACATAAGAAGGAGGAAACAATGGTGTTTGAGGCTCACTGTATGTCATGTCCATGTACAGAACTGTTATTATTCAACTATGCCATGATAAATACAGTTTTCCATTCTATGGCACCTTTAACAAAAACATCAACTATTAAATGACAGCAGTTGTCAGTGCTTAGCAATTTATTTACAGATGTATTTGTTTCTATATATAATATATATATATATATATATATATATATATATACACACACATACACGCACGTAAATATACATACATAGACACAATTGCATGTCAAGGTCTAGTCGCTAAACATTTAATGTCAGCTAAAGACAGAAATAGATTAATTTCTTGAATGTGCCTGTGAGAGTGTAATGTTCTTTATGACCAAAGACATCCATTCTTTGTGAACTGTTCTCAGTTTTTTAATTGAATCCATTTTCTGCAGTTGTTATTCAGTAATGGGGACACTTGCTGAGTGCTTGCAACTGTGCACAGTAGGAAAGTTTCAATGATTATGGACCTGACCTTTCCTCTCACTGACATATGTCAGTTTAAAACAACGGAGGCCCTTAGAGGGTAAGTCTAGTGTTGTTGGTATTGTTAAAATATGGACCAATCAAAAATAAGTGATGTCAAATGATTTCGCTGATGTAATACATTTAAGGTCAGCGTGCACAGTACACAACAACATTGCGATTAATCTCAAATAGTGTAGCCATTTAACATCTTGGTGTTGCTGACTGGTTATTACCTAAATGGCATATTAACATAATTGGTTTCCTAAAAGGAAAGAAAGTGGCCAAAATTAGAAGGTCATTATTAGGCATATACCCTCTGTCCCTGGCACAAAGAGACATGCACATGCAAGTGATTTTGGAAAATAAGGTAGGTGTGTGTGTGTGCATATAAGCATATAAAATACTGATTAGGAGAAAAATGCAGTGATCTGGATATATTTTTGGCACAAAGTACAATAAATGTTTTGAACTGCAGTGATATTTCAGTAGTTCAACTCTGTTACGCAGGAAAAAAAAAACAATTGTTGATCATTTGTTTCCATAATAGAGTTGAACTATTGAGGCTGATGTGTCCACGTCAGTCTCTCTACAGTAGTTCAACTCTGTTATGGGGGGGGAATACAGTGATCAGGATTTTTTGGCACACAGTACAACTATAAACATGGTGGAGTGCAATGATGTTTCAGTAGTTAAACTTTTGTTATAGAAACATCTGATCACTGTTATTTTGTTTCTGCATAACAGAGTTGAATTGAGCTTGCCGTGACCTTGTCAGTCTCTCTGGAGTAGTTCAGCTCTGTTATGAGGAGAAAAATGCAGTGACCAGGATTTTTTTGGGGGTACAACAGTAATCATGGTACTGTGCAACGATGTTATAGGTGGAAAAATACAGTGATCAATTGTTTCCATAACAGTGTTGAACTATTGAGCTTAACATGGCCTCGTCAGTGTCTCTACAGTTGTTCAGCTCTGTTACAGGGAGAAAAAAATATAGTGATCAGTATTTTGGGGGGGCAACATGTACAACAATAAATGTGGTGAAGTGCAATGATGTTTCAATAGTTCAACTCTGTTATGCAGGAAAAAAACAGCGCTCACTTGTTTCTAAAACAGAGTTGAACTATTGAGCTTGACATGGCCTTGTTACTCTACCGTAGTTCAACTCCGTTATGCATGAAAAAAAACAGTGATCAATTTTTTAAATAACAGAGTTGAACTATTAGAGCTCAATATGGCCAGTGTATCGGCAAACACGAAATATTGATAATATTGGCAGTATAGTGATAAAGTTTATGTTTATATTGGCCTTATCAGGCTGTCTAGTTCGGAGAAAATTGCAGTGATCATTACATAACGATATTGACTGTACAAAATGTGCAGTGGTGCAATGATATTTGCCCGCTAAAGCTGATATTAGACATGTTGCACTGATTTTCAACCCTGGGAAATGTTGAATGCTGCAGGTTGGTGCAAAACATGTTTAAAGATAAATGTAATGGCTTATTTTTTGATAATTATAATAATAATAATTAGTGATTGATTATAAGGCACACTTTCTGTGACAGGGTTGAAATAATGTAGCGTTCATGAATCATTCACTAAGACTTGGTTGATTTCTTGAAAATTAATCAGTAAACCTCAAATGACATGACTAAAAATGAATATTCTATCAGAGACAACAGTAGAAACATGCAACAGCACATTAAGCAGTCTCAACACTTCGTTTTCACAACAAAAATTTATTAGAAGAATAGTGGTTTTCATAAGAAGGTTCTAGCATCCAGTGAATACTAACTTGCACAATGTTACAATTAAAATGTGTTGAAAAATGGCATTTTTTTCCTAATGGGTAAAATATAACCAGTAAAACTCCACACATGCACAAAGACGGATCTAATCAGCATTTTGCTTAACGGTCAATGCAAATAAAAAGAAAGAGAAAACTTTTTTTTTGTTTGTTTTTAAATTAGACCACAGAAAATCTAATCAGTTTTTTCCTTTTCATTTTTTTTCTAAAAATCACATACATTAGGAGACAGCTTATTATTCATTAGCCCAGCTCAAAAATAAGAATTTGCATTAAAACGGAAAACAAAACAAACAAACCCAAAACATATAGTGCAATCAAACAAAAATAATTGTGATCCTCGTAAGTGCTCTAACACGGACATCGATAATAGTCTAGAATAAAAGTCAAACACACAGTACAAAAAAAGAACAAATTAATATACATAAATCTACAGTACAAGAAAATATTAAACTATACAATGTTTTTGTCAAAGAGTAAACAGTATATATTGAAATGAGGTCTATTCCAGTTTTGGAGCGCCTGTCTTCCAACAATTGGACTGACTCGAAGGAACCAGTGTGTTACAGGTCAAGATGCCATTTCGTAAAAAGCACTCGTTTCGATCTAGATGGTCTGAGGTATATCGAAAACAGAGAAGATTCGGAAAAAGCAGCACCTTATCCCACACTGTCAAACCTGCACGTTTTAAAAACCCGTTCCGTCTCGTATTAAAAGAGTTAACATGTAAGTATTTCATTTTTTGCTTTAAATCAAGACTGAACTTTTGAATCCAAGCCTGTGTGGAAAACAACAAACTCACCTCCTGTTATCAGGCATCGCAATCTAAAACCCACGACGACAAGAACAACAACAGGAATGTTTCAAGACCTGCAAATCTGAGGGAAAACAACAACAAAACTCAACACCAAGACTAATTGAGGTGTAAATGCCGCCCTTGTTTCACACGACCTCTTATGTCGCTTTAATATGCACGATTCCTGTCTTTCTAATAATAATTATAGACGAAAATCAGCATAACACAGCCAGTTCATGAATCCTTCGTTAAGTATCTGAGCTTTTTTAACAATAAGAGTAGGCACCTAAAAGCTCAAGAACAAAAAAACAAGCACAAATTAAAACCAGAAAATCAGACCACAACGTAAAGCCATTCACATATTGAGAGGCAGTTTCTTCAGGCAGTTTTTTTGCTGAAATACTTACATGCTAAAAGCAGAGACCAAAACTACCAATTACTGACTGCAAATGTGAAAGATCAGGCCTTGCGATGTAGAGGTACGTCTGTATAGGAGTGCTGAGACCGGTCGACCACTATCATTGAGGGCTCTGATGTGGTGTTTGTCGCTATAGAGTTCTATTGTCTTCAGGCATTTGAGGCACAGTGTGTGCAGAAGAAATTGTAATGAAAAGCACTGCCTGGCTGAGTGTTGCTCTTCACCTGAAGTTTCAGCTTGACATTCATTTCGTATATTGTACTTAAGTCTGGATACAAAGAATACAAAAACTAAAAAGGACAGAGGAAAAGAAATAAAGCGACAACAGGTTAAAAATGACTCTCGTCACGAGCGACCGTTTTTGTTTGCTCAATTTTTCAAAAAATATGTACGTTTTTTGTCGTATTTTAACAGCTAGGCTGCAGAATCTAGAGAAAGTACCTGAATAGATTGAATCAGTGTCGTTTGTCCCTGAGGGATTCGTAGTTGTGGCTTAATAATAGGATTTAGGATAAATAGAGAAATGGTTTAAGGAACGTTTTTTTTCTTTCTTTTCACAGATGATCAAGAAAACCACTACTCAGAGGCTTGTCTTATCAGAAATCGCATGATTTAGTGTAGAAGAAATTGTTTATCCACAAAATGCATGAGCAAAAAGCAAAAAATTCAAAACCTCAACCAGTTCCACACACTCATACACAACCAGCTCACAGCCACGGAGACGTTTCACTTCACACGAGAAATTATAATAGTAATAAACATCATTATCGTTAAGAAAAAGCAGTTGCAGCAAAGCACACCCAGGGCGTGTTTCTTCATCGTAACGAATAAGGATGATTTTACGACATCGTCCGATAGAGATCCAGTGTTCACAAATAATTTAACCATCCGACTTCTGAACTTAAATTTCATGTACATTTAGCAAGCAAAAATAACAAGCAATACCGCAAAACCTGGCTGATAACCTTTTTTCACGGGGAAATTAATTTACATCACTGACTGATGTCGCAATAAATACTTTAAAATCACTTAAAATGCTGTTATTAAACCAAAACGGTAAAAAAAAAAAAAAAAAATCGCGGAATGGGTACGAGACTATATACACATCCACCTTAAAAAGTTTGCGCTTCCTCTTAATATATATTTTTGTTTGTACAGTATTGTGGAAAAAACTGTCTGCACAGCTGCAGCGTTAGATGCCTTACAATAACTTAATTTATTCTTTGTTTAGCTCACTTCAAGACTAACTACCATTCTAGTATGTGGACGATAAAAGAAACTTGTGTCAAGATGAAAACGACTATACAAATGCGGTATACAGGAGTCTAAATATACTGCACTGAAATGTTTGTTCCCTGAATCAAATGAGGAAGAGATAAACATCTCGTTCCAGAAGAAGTATATAACTATACAGAACATTATATACAATGCACTGTGACTGTTGAGTGTATATATATTTAAGAACACATTAATATAATAATCTATAGCTTGTCCTAAAGTATGTATAGTTACATAAAAAGTTAGTTTGTGTGTTAAGAGTTTCAATTTTTTATTCTTTTTCCCCCTACATTCAGTTTAGCTGATAATGAGAATGAATGATGAAATTACGTTCGACAAATGCGGAAACTATGGCTTATGCTTAACAAACTACCTATAAAAAAAGACGAAGCCCACCTTTTCAAAGATTTAAAATCTGGTTTGAATTGAGCCAAAACTTAATTTACGGTAATAGACTGAAATCTGCAATTATAAACATGGTACTTGGTCTGATTATTACTGTATTTGAAATGGACTAAAAAATAAGCATCTACTACTGAGGCAATGTCTTCCCTTCCCAAAACGGCATTCACACTGTCATCGAAAAAAACGCTGGAGGTCTCGAGGTTGCTGTACTGTTGGTTGCTAGAATATGTTCTTACTCAACCACAGTATCCAAATGAATCAGGTGACGAATCACAGTCTAGGCTCCCATTGGTTGTCACCTCATCACTACACATTTGCATAAAGTTGATTAGCTCAACTTTGTCACATCATCAACAGTCTGATGCTCAAGTCGCCTCAAATCGCCAACTCTCATTGGCATTGAGTGACTTGCAAAGTGCCGTCAGTGTGAACGCCGCTTAACCTTGTCAAGCACACAGGTGAATGAAATAATGGTTCCTTTGTTACTGGGACTAAAAAACAAACATGAAAGGAAAGTAATGAAACCTCCACAACATATAACGGGCAGTGAAATGATAGAAGAGACGTGAGAGATGGGGAGGCAGTGAACAAGGTTCTATCTACACGTGGAGGCTGTCAAGATTTACATGGATTTATTATCTGAGGTATTCTGTGTTGTAAGGTTTTTTTCTTTAACTTGAAACATCACACATTGTACAGACATCAGAAACAAAATAAATAGTCTTTGTGGCCTTGTAGGTCTCGAGGGACCGAATGAAAAGTCTAAAGTTAGAGTGTCCATTTTTTTGTTTCCCCAGGTAATTCGTACTTTACAATCCTCGCCGTTTATAAAGCACTGAACTAAGGATATTTGGCTGAATCTTTTTAAATGCAAAAGGCGGTCTGATAAGGACGTCGAGTTGAGTTGTCCGGCTGTTGGGCAACCTGCTTTCTTGGGCCTGCGACAACAAACTCGCTTTTCTCAAGTCAAGGGTACTTAAATCACAAGTATTGCCTTGCTAGACTCATTTTCCCACTTATAGTTTAATACTGCAAAATAAACTCACCAAAAACATTTTTTTAACCCAGTAGGATTCTGGATTATGAGCAGTAAAAAATGGAACCTAAAGGCAAGCGTTTTTGATAAAAGTAATCACAATATCAATAGTATTAAGAAATATAGAAAAGGTATCAATCTTTAGCCGAGCCTAATCATTCCACTCTCATGCATTAACCTGAGGGGGTATGGGAGAAGGGATCCGATCATCATACTACACTGAACCTTTACAACGTTAAGACTCAACTCTGAGAATCCTTACGAAACTTTAGAAAGTACTTGGAAATATGAACACAGCCGAACAGTTAGCAAAAGGCATTTTTGCTCCATAAAGCTTCGACTTCATACATGGAAAAACCCACAAAAAGTGTAAGCACAGCATCCCATCAAGAGATAAGATGCGCGCCTTTGATGTATGCAAATGCGACCAATCGCATTTCTCGCAAACAAAGATACTGCCCACAGACTGCATTTGGCTTGATTTTCAAGGGCACAAACTCATATGGTATGGCGTGACTATACTAGATTCTTGAGGAAACACACATAACGACGCGTTTCCAACTTTAGAGGTGATCGGTCAACCTGATTCTTCCCAAACACTGGTCTTAGAAGCAGTCGAGATGCATAACTTGGGACCTTTTGGTCCAAAAAAAATCATTACCTCTATCAAAAACATGTTTATTAGATACACATATGTGCATGCGGAATGTATAACTGCTTTCCGACAGAACGGGACCGTGACTTTGGGAATGACGAGCCAGTGTTATCCGTGCATCTGAAATGCTACATACAGTACAGCAAGTAAGCCGATCAAACCGCCAAGACATTTATACAACCTGATCGACAAAAGCCTGTAGGGACAGTCAGTCCCTCAAGATACAAGTCATTTTTGCTTTACTACCAAAGGGCTCCTATGTCAAAACCATCTGCAAGTTGAGGTAGCAAAACTAATAATCCTAATCCCGCAGAACTCAATGGA
The DNA here is from genome assembly GCA_021397915.2 of Tor tambroides. Classification (NCBI taxonomy): domain Eukaryota; kingdom Metazoa; phylum Chordata; class Actinopteri; order Cypriniformes; family Cyprinidae; genus Tor; species Tor tambroides. The sequence continues at coordinate 83,298 of JAFVLL020002538.1, read as the reverse complement.
CTGCAGGGTTAAAACAGTCATGGATGAAGTTAATGGTCAAAAGCAGATTCAGGCATGAAATTCCATGCAATCCCAACATAGTAGAAGGACAAATTGCAGAAAGAAGGAAACATCGTAACTCCCAACACATCTAAAATTCTCTCCATTTGTGTCTCGGAAAATTAGAAAGAAAAACAAATTAACCCAAAACTACGCCTACATCTCAATGGTAGAAATCGCATGTAAAATACTAAAAATGCACAATCTTGGTATAAAATAAAGTAACAGAAAAGAATGTAGGTTTTATGTAAATGAAAGACTAATTAGAATAGGCACACCTTTACTTGTGAATGATCTTGCAAGATTGTCATGGCAACACAAGGGCAGCCCTTTCACAGCCAAAAGCTCTCAAGTTCTCTAGAAGAACGTTGGTCATTTATTTAAGCCCATTTTCTCCTTTCCGCTTTCATTTGCGTTTTCACTGCTCTATTTGACCTCTCACTGAGCTAGCATTAAGCCCCTCAAGAAAGACTAAGTCATCATTGCCATCCATATTAATGTTTTATTCTAGAGATAGTAGAGGCAGCGGTCTGTTGTTGACTTTTCATGGCTCTGTTCCAAATAATTCACAGTTTCACTGAAGCCTTTGCAGGAACATCTCATTTTAATGATGAAGTGTGTAATTTTATTGACTTTAAAATTCTTTGTTGTCCCTGTTTTATGTAGACTAGAAAATAACTTGTTGGTTGATTCCCCTGAAAAGCGTAAACACTGGCACATTTTAAAAACGTTGATCAGTGGTGCGTTTCGCATATTTTGTTGTTACTAACATATTTCAACAATTTGGTGTTTCCCGAAATCATAGTTTAAACGAACATTTGCAAACAGCATCGCAAACTACAGCTCTCGATCTGTGGTTAGATGCATCATTTCTTGTTGTTAAGACATACTGACATAAATAATTGATGCTCTTGGGCACAAAAAGCAAGCTAACATGCTGTACTAGCTATATTAACCATTCAATTTAAATATCTACCTTTTTCCTGAACACAGAAGTCTCGTTCGCTTCGTAACGGAAAAATACTTTACATTTTCGGTCTCTGGAGTTTTTAGTCAAATTAACACACAGCTTAACCCTGCGCACAATTTTATATTTAGTTATATTTAAAAAGTTTCAATTAAATTAATTCAGTCGATCCTTTTACCCCATTTTAACATGGATTTCTATGGAGACCAGAACAGGAGAGCATCCAAACAGAAGTTAAAATCCATCATGGCGGCGCTCATGGGTTACTCAGGAAAAAGTTGGATATATTCATTTCAGTTTATATATTTTATTGTGTCCTCAATACGCGCCATTTTTGAAGAGTGTGTATGTGCATAAATGTGTGAAGGAACTCCGGAGTATAATGTAAGAGGGAACCGCAGTAAATCAAACATCAAATAAACCAAAATGACAAGGAACAATAAACAGCGAAGTAGTTATCAGGTGCAATGTTCGTTACAGCAACATCTCGGAGATCTCGAATCGATCAATTAGTAGAAGTTATTACTCTACCACCTGCTCGTGATTGTTGAACCAACATGGTTCAAACGACGGAGATGAGACCATGTTCAGGAAATAGTTGTGACTAGCTACTTAGTTTCTACAACGATGCATTATATTAACGATGCATAAAGTATACAGTATCATGGTGAACGCAAATTTCTGAGTTTATCTATTCTGAGCAAAACTGTCTGTGCATATTCCATCAGTTTTCTCTGAGACATGTTTCTCTAGACGGTTACATTCAAACATGTCTTTTACCATGGCGTGTGCTGCAAGTTGTACCATGACAACAGCTATTTTAAGCTATACTGCTGCAAATAAAATGAATCAAATGAAAATTATGGCTCCTAAAACTACATAATATTTTCATAAACACAGAAAACAGTTATGGTGCAAGTAACTTTATCCTCTCAAGTGCATAGATTGACAGTAGGATGGATATCTATAATTGAATTGGACTACAATGTTTGCCGACAATTTGTTTCTTTATTCTGTTGAATAAAGGTGTGCCTATTCATTTTTATCTCACCAAAAACAATGAGGAAAAAAGTTAAGAAAGAACTTGAAAGAACTGCAACATGACAAGATAATTTTGGGTGTGTGGTTTGAGAAATAAATAAATAAATAAATAAATAAATAAAATGCTTTGAATCTCAAAAAACAAAAAACAAAACAAAACAAAAAAACACGTCTCTAATATATATTTAAATGGCAGTTGAAAAGAGACATTTAATCAGCTGTAGTAATAATAATAATAATAATAATAAAAACATCTAACTTGGAGTGCCTATGTGTCCATATATGCCTTTTCTGTTTCTTTCTCATGTCATAACCAACTAGTTAGGCTACACTTTAGGAGTTATCAAACCAATAGCCTAAAACTGTATAACCATCCACATGATGTAGACCTGATGGTGTTTTGAGTCTATGGAGTGTGTATTAATTGTGGTGTACAAATGTGTGCCCTATTGATTTGAACTTTTGTGTGCTAACGGCAATAAAGTTGCATTCAAAAAGAGACCCGTGGTTCAGCAAAGCATTAATATTTTAAAATGCACCGGAGGAAAACAAAAAAAAAATGTGACTAGCGTTATTTATAAACTGCTTCCTTGAAAAGTAATAGTTGCGTTTTTTTGGAAACGTGTAAAAGTCAAGTACAGGTCCTGATTTCTACAACTAAATGTAGAATCAGCTGCTCTGGAGAGATCTCACCTGAGGTAATGCCGTTATGTGGATATGCAGTGGAGGTCAAAAAAGAAAAAAAAAAGGCTATCAAAGCATCTTTTCAGAGAAGAAATCATTATGAGCCACTTGAGACAAAACAAATGGCACTTCATATGGTACAGAAACTGAGGTTGTAGCTGTCAACGCCGTTTTCCATCATTTCTTAGTGTAGCATTTCAATTTCAACCAAAAAAAAAGACAAATAAAAAGATAAACAGTAAAATAAGTATAATATATATTCATTTGTATATGTATAGATTTTTTCTTCCATATAAAGGTATCTCTTGAAATTTTTGGAATGCAGTTTAAAAACAAGTTTACAGAGAACACAAAAACAACAGAAGGTTAACATTTCCACCTGTCCCATATTCTCCCCTTCAAACCTCCATCTGTGTTTTTCACGAAAACACCCATGATGGTTAAATCGCATTTCAGAGTACAGGAAAAAGGTACAGTGTCTTACCTACAGTATCCTTTGATATTTGCCTTGACGATCAACTTAACTTAAAGGATGGGACCCGTTATTGGCAAGATGCGAATTTTAAGCGAAATTTTTGATTGTATTCAAAAAGTTCGATTTTCTGTACCTGAATGAAAAGGGCGTAAATATTGGTCAGTCAGACACATGAAATGCCTCGCTTGCCATCCCTCTCGTAGAAGACAAAAAAGAGGGTGAAATAGGAAAATAAAATTAATTTCCCAGAGTTTCAACTGCTCCTTTTCCACGTGCCCCTGAATGGTATTTAAGGATGTGGCACAGAAAGGTGCGTTTATTCCCAAGGATGAGGTATATTGTGCAAAGGCTGTCTATGCACGTCTTGTACAGGTAGTTATGTCTGCATCGTTATCCGACTGACAAATATTGCGAACCCTTCTGCTGAATCTATCCTGAGATACGAAAGTACTGAAGGCTACAGGTGTACGTTTCAGAGAAACGCAAAAAAATAAAAAAAATAAAAATAAAATTAAACGAGCAGCAAGAGAAAAACTAAAACAGTCTGTTCAAAGTATGAAATGTGAAAGTGCCATATTTTCTAAACAACTAGTTTAAGGAATTATTCGTAAATGGTTTACATTCATTTGAGTAAAGACGGTATAATTTCTTCAAGAGGAGGATGTTTTTGGACAGGGGGAGCCGTTAACCCTGTAATACATTAATCATTAAAGTCAAATTAAATAAATATGTTGAAATGGCATGCACCATAGTGAATCAGACAGCTGATGATAAATAAAGGTTGCAGAATGTACAGTAACAATGTGAAAGTTCAAAACTTTCTAGACTAGCCACAGAGAGCTGATCGTTTGAAACTTTTAGATTTAAGTGCTGCAAAACATCTTCCAGTCATAGCCATCAGTGCAATAATTTATAAGTGCCAATTATAGGGGCAAATATTCAATTATAATAGAATCTGTTTGTACTAGTAGTACTAACAATCTAGTTGTAGCTACTGATCTACTACTAATTTGCTATTAGTTGCACTTCAAACTAATATTTTTATCTTGTTTTCCAATAAAAATTTTAAGTAATATTATTGGAGAATCCAACAAAATTTATACTTAAAACAAGAAAAATACATTTTCCAAATAAGTAGTAAGAAATAAGGGGAAGAAAAACGTAATTCAAGGGTTTCAAATATTCTAAGAAACCAAGAAATCTTTAGATCTTTAGGTATTTTTACTGTAAAACAAGACAAAAATACTAATTTTAATGTTTAATAATAATGTTTAAATGGCAAGAGTCAAGCACAGCTGAGTAGTATTTTACATCACATTGATTAATAAATAAATCTAATTGATTGATTGATTGAATGATTAAGGACCTAACTAATTTCTAATTAGACACTTCAAATGCTCAGCATTGGTAAAGTGTTGGTGCATTTGATGCCAGATGACCTAAAGGGATTTACACAGTACAGCTCATAAGTATGAATATGGTTCTAATTCTTTATACATAAAATTCTTTCCTTCAACTTGTTTCATGTAGAAGTACAGTAGCATGTGATCATAATTTATAAACTCAACCAAATATGTCACATCAACGGTTTACTATTGTATGTTGCATTGATTAAAAATAATCAGATCTCTACTAATTTCAGTAGTGTCTCCAGACATGGCTATAATTGCAATGCAACTTCATTAAACAAAGCTAACAACACTAAAATCATTTTTTCTTAGCGAGATAATTAAAATGACAACCATACTTACAAGTATAGCATTGTAGGAAATATATACAATTTATACAAGCCTAATATAATGTGGGAAATTCACTAGGTCTAGTACAAAATTATAAGGGTGTGCCCAGGACAGTGTTCCCGGTTGTCCACTTTGATGACAACCCTGCCACCAAGTGTCAGATTATAAATAGTTAATCAGCCTCCACTGAACTGGTGCATGCCATTTACTTAAATGATTCAAATTAAATAATGAAATAAATAAAAGGTACATTTCAAAGAGTCAGTTTCATCATCAGAAACCCTGAAGTTTGAAGTATCATTTTTGTCACAGACTGGGTGAGCACCAGGCAGTGATATATACCAGAATGCCCTTCAAACAACATCAAAGTGGAGCATGCCATTCCAAAAGCCTTTTCTTTGAAATCTTCACAGATCTATGCGCTTTCTCGGTTTTATATACATCAGACGACACAGTTTAGATTTGAAAAAGGGGCAATGTGACAATAAACAGTGAGGCAACACTAGACAAATCTGAGAATTCAAGCTGTCGACCACTGTATATTGAAGAGGTAATTTTTTTTCAAAACAAAATGAGCATGTTTGGGTCTAAGCTGCAGGATGCCAAAGGTTGTTGAAATACTCCCCCTTTGATCTTGCAAGTCTCCTTTATGCTATCTGCTACTGCAAAAGCTACTTTAAAACACACCCAAACATATTCGCTTTTATTTTTAAACAAAGTGCTATTTTCAGAGAGATGTCAGAAAAGTCCCAACTGGCCAGGTGTTTCGAATGATAACATCCTACCAATATCTGCAATCCATGGCTCAGCTCGACCCAACCTACGCCCGGTATAAAGCCCTGCCCCTGACCCAATTCATTGACTGAGAATTGTGTCATAGGTTCCAGTTCAAGTAGGTAAGATGCATTGTTTCTCTAAAAACACGATCACTATATTTGTCTCAGTTGCCCTGAGTTTTACATGAGGAAATGAAACTATTCAGAGACAAGAATTGGCTCTCTGAAAGAATGCTAATTTATGATATAACAGGGTTATATGGTCATAACCCTACCTACATTTTCCCCCACCTATGTTCCCCAAAACCAACCCTCTGCGAAAAATGCTCTTCTTCTTATAAATATACACGTCAGCGACTGACTATAAGCAGCGATGAGGGAGCAGCCAGAATCAGCCAAAAGTTGACTGCGTGCACCCTCCCTCGATTAATTTTAGTAGAAAGATGTGAATCGGAAACACGTTCCTGTCCTGTGTGGCTTAAGTCGGCATTGTCCCTTCAGGGGCGTCGAAATCCTTTTAAGAGAGAGGCTCTCGCCAAGAGTAGAGTACTGTAAAATGAGCATTATGTGGTATGCCAGACAGAACAGTAAGTGCGTAATGCAAGCAGTGTCGAGGTAATCAGGTCTAATTGCCAGATTTAGGCTCTGGCGAGCGCCAGACTGAAAGTGTAGTGCAAAAGAAAGCGCTAGAGTTAAAGAAAAGTTTAGTTACAGTAAAGTAAAAAAAACAAATCTTTTCAACATCACAAACATGCATCCCTGAATGACTAATCTTAAGCTTCATTTTGTTTAAAATGGACGTGTCTAATTCTTAGTCTGTTTCAGTGGTGCAGAATATAAAAGGAGGAAACTACAAAGAGTTGAAAGCAATTGTTTTACCTGTTAATAGAAAAACGGGCCTAGGATCGATCCCTGGTGAGAATCCAACTCCATTTGAAATAAATTAGTTTTAAAGATCATGAATTATTTCATAAACCTACCAATCAGAGGAGATAAATTCATTTTTGAAGGGTCAATTTCCAGCCTTGCACGTAACCCTTGAAACCCCGCTTATCGTTTCTCAAAATGGCATGCCGTCCAAAACGCATGAGCACTAATGGCGCAGCGCGCAAAGTTCAGATGAAGGGGGCGAACAAAGGGTTAATCTGCTTGCTTTTTTTTTTAAAATGTCAGTCTGTCGATGCTCTCTTATGGCTTTAGTATGCATTTGTTGCTTTATGTTGTAAAAAACTTCAGCAAATGCTTGCAGTGTCAATGCGACCACTGTGATAACTGCCAATTTGTTTCTTTTCCCCAGTTATCAGGCTTAAATCCTCCCATGAATCCCTGCAGTTGTGCTCACCCAGATACTGCAAGTATAAATTGGCACAATTAAAGCCCCATCCTCAATTCCAAATCATTTTAGTTTTTTGTGTCTGTCAGAATCTAAAACGTTTTCCGTTTTATGAGGTGTTCTGTGTAATCTACTCGACTTTGTCTCCTGTCCCCTGCAAGACATCCACTTGCATCGCGATGGGTGTGGTGGCGGGCGTCGACGTGGATTCGGTTTCGGCGGTGATCCCAGAGTCCTGCCCCTCTGCCCTCATCATCAGTTTAAGCTTTTTCTTTGGTGGGTTCTTCAGGGTGCCCATCCTCTCTTTCACCTTGTACTCCAAGGTACTGTGGGGAATACCGTAGATGTTCTGCGCCTTCGAAACGCTCATCTTCCCATTCATCACCACAGCAATGGCTTCTTCTAGAATCTCGCTGTTGTACTGACGATACCGTCCCCTTTTCTTTCGGGGTTGCTTGGAGCCGGTCGGGTCTGCCTCCGGATCTGATGTCGGGTACTGAGGTCCCAAAGTTGGCTGTTCGAGGTCTGCACCCCAGTACTCACCCACAGCTCCCCCATCGAGAAGGCCTCCGAGAGCGGCTCTGCGACTCTGCTTTGGCAAGATGGCCCTCAGCTTCCTACTGAGCACGTTCTCCGAGTGCACACTGCCCAAAGCTATAGAGCTGTAACTATAGAGATCTGAGACATTCCCATGGGAGTCCCAAGACAGATCCATGCCTCTAACTTGTGGGATCTTCAAGTCCACTGGAGGGGAATGTCCAGGTTCTTTCTTTACCGTGATGGAACCGGTGTCGTGGGACTTTGTACCCTTGGTGAACACGCCTTGGTTCTCCTGGAAAAGAGGCAGGTCGTTTAGGTCGGCGCTAACTTGTTTGAGCTTCAGGAGGCTGTCTAGATGGGATTTCCCCCATGTCCCATCACGGGAAAGAAGGGACTGGGCTTGGCTGTTAAGGAGACCTGCGGACTCTAGGCTAGCCAAAGAAAGAGGTTGGCCAAGGAGGCGATGCTTCTGGCTTAGGAGTTCCTCTTTTATGAGGAGTGAGCGGGCCAAGGGTGGCTTGAGGGGTCCAGAACCAATACAGTTCTCCCTTATCCCATCATGCAAGCTTCTCGGTGGCAAGCCATCGTCATCATCAACATCTCGATAGTTGTGATCAGCTCTCTGGGAACGCCTAATTTATGGAAAGATAAAATGTTCAGATGTGAGAATGTGGTTTGCTATTGGAAGGAAGTCTTGTACTTCAGTCTTGTAAAGGAAAGGGACAGTTACTTTATCTGCTAGAAAGTGAATAGGGCACTTTCCATGAAAAAGGTACATGTTTTTTGTAAAAAGAAACAATTTTTTGTAAAAAGAAACAAATACCATGTTTTTGTGTGTGTGAGAGAACTATTAGATCACCGGATCTAAAAGATCTCAACTGTATCCAACAATTAAAGTCAAACGTTATAATTTTCACACAAACTGATGAATTGATAAACAACTATAGTAAAAACTATTTACAACGATTAACTTATTTTAAGTATCCATAAGCTTTTTTTTTCCCAACAATTTGCGATCAACCCTGTTACCACGTGATTTCCCCCAATTACAGCATGGTGACATGTAAGACGTTGACTGAATTTATCAAGCCCAATCATTCAACCATTAACAAAGATATTGCAACAAAAAAATGTTCAATCACAAGTCTTCTTCAATTCATAGGAAATAAGTTTTTCAACATTCCAGTTGATAAACTTCTTGAATGGGTAACAGGTTAGCAAATTCAGATTAAGTTAATCTCTCACTGAAGTAGTGGGGTTAGCTAGTTTGCGACCAAATATTCACTGACAGATTAATTTACTTAATTTACCAGTTCTAGCCATTTTCATTTAATCCATTTTGTCTTTTAAATTACATATATTTTACATATGTTTCATGTTTATTGCTAGAAGATAAAATTACACAAATCAGGGTTTTAAAGTGTATTTAGACTTTCACAAATGTTCCAAATTTTAACAAGGTTACAGACACTGCAAACCACATATAAAATGAACAGAAAATAAAACAGCTCATGTAACATTTAGTTTGACCCACCTTAGGCTTAGAGTTAACATTGTACAAGGTTAAACACCTACCTTTTTTTTTTTTTAAAGTTCTATACCATATTTATATAAAGTTACATAGATGATCATTCACAGTACCATTTTGTATCTTTCAGAGAACAAAAAAGTACAATTAAAATAAATGTATCTCTCCTGAGGAAATGATTGTATGTACCTCAGTTTACTTACCCTAAAGTGTCTTAGTACGAAAAAGAAGAAGGACACTGACCGTCTAGACTGTAAACTGAAGGTCCCACAAGGGGTTGTCCATAAACTATCAGCATTGTTCTCTGATGACACTTCATTTAGATTACTCTGGCTCATCTGTTCCTTCAAGCATCAGCTAAATTATGAAATTTGATTCATAGCCATGATTCAAATAAAGCTTATTACTGTAAAAACTGCATGTACGCACCATTCAGTACCAGATTTATACAAATTTCACTACATTTTTATCATTTGAGTTTTTTCCCTTTCTTTTTGTATATATCCAACTAACAATTATTTTCCCCTAAAAGAGTTAGTATCATTTTAAGGACACCTGTTACCTTTGCATTATATAGTTTTGGTTAAAATTCTTACTAGTAAATCTAAAATTCTTCAAAATTGTTTTTGCAGGGCTCATTTTGTGAGCTACCATCAACAAAAGTGAAACACAAAATAAGCATCTAGGGATTGGACTAAAGACTCATTTTAAAGGCACATGTACAACAGACATGCTTGTGATGGTTACAATGCTACAAAAGACTTTGGGAAAAGGAAAAAAACAGCAACAACACTTCTTACCCCTTAACTGTGGGCATGATTGAGAAACCATGAGAGCTTTTCAGTGAGACACTACCATGACTGTGGTTCTTCTTAGTTGAGAGGTCAAGGACTCCATCTGTAAATAAAAACGTCATATTCTAAGACCAAACTAAGGAAAATCAATCAACCAAACTGAATCACACCGTCTAGTTTTTTTTTTGTTTTTTTTAACCGTATAGATCCAACTTTCTTTTTGATTTTTTATATTGTTGAATACTTGAAAAGTTCTTTACATTCTCTTTCTGAGGTTCTGGTTTTTGGGTTTATATAATTAATATGACTAATAATTATGATGATGATGATGATTACTAAATAAAAATATTAAACAAAATAAGTAATTTCATTATTAAAATAGAGTATATATATATATATATATATATATATATGATAATTAGAAAATAATAATAATAATAATAATAATAATATACTGCAGGTGCCCTATTAACATGCAGGTGGCCTATAACTATAAATCAATAGAAAGGTTTTATTATAAAATATTATATATTATTAAAATTATGTAATTTTTGAAAGTTCATGTTTTTAATATGAAATGAGTCTCTTATACATCTCATTTATGCACTGAGGGAAAATATATATAAATATTGTACATCGGAGAAAAATTTAAGCTTTACGGTTTATTTCAAATTCTTTAGGGAGAAGTATAAACATGCTATTAATTCATGCTCTCATTAATACTTTTAATAGCTTATTTCTGGGCAAATATTCAAATCTTTGATTCATTTCAGCATATCATTTCTTTTGAACTGTTTGAATGAATCTGTTTTGAACAATTAATCTGCATCATTTGTGACACATTTCCGACTCTTGAAAATGTACGTTTTTTTAGAACAAAAAAAATATTTGTAGGTAAATTGCTGTTTATTATTATTTATTGATATTTCTGTGAATACAGACAAAAAATATTTTATATTTATAATGTTAATGTAGCGGAAAACATTCCTTGATCATTTTAACTGAAACTAAAACCTATAGGTAAAATGTTACAAATATGTTTCAATATTTCAGTTGCCTATATGATGACTTGTTTTCAGAGAACATATCTTGAATAAGTTTCTGGAAAATAATTTTGCTTCTGAAATGTGTTGAGGATGTTTAATTTAAAAAAAAAAAAATAGACACAAATATGGGTTAAGAAAAGTTTTTTGCAGCATACTGCAATACACATAATCAATGAAACACGGCTCTGAAGGTGTTTGCGGTCTGACCTTGCTCACTGGGTTCTGTCTCTGGTTTCTTGATGGTGAGGTCCAGTGGGGAGTCCTGGTCTGCCATGAGAAGCTTGCTGAGGACGGGATTCTGTGCGGAGGCAGCGGCGCCGGTACCGGGTGTGGAGGCGTCCGGCTCCAGCGAGGGCGCTTTCGGCAGGCTTTGGTCCTTGGTGCCGTTGGGCTGGGACTGGGGTTGGGGTACGTCCTGAGTTGAGCTGGTTTTTGAGGTATATTCGGCAGCGAACTGTCGGATCATTCGCTGCATTATCTCACGAGCCACTAGAGGAATGTGGGGGTCTGTAAATCTTGGGAGGTCTGCTGAGGGAAAATATATGAATGAATAAATATATTACTTGTTTTTTGAAGATACAAGGAAATAGATTTTAGCTACAAAATATAAAAAGTCTATCCTTCAGTGATATTTACTGCTTACACCTTACACCAGTGCTATTTTAGTATAACTGAGATATCATTATAGTTTGAATCATTTTAAAAAATATTTTACATTTTAATTAATTTTTATTAGTTTTTAATATTTGTAATTAATTTCAAGTTTTAGTTATATATTAGTTTTCATTTTTCATATATATTATTGCATTTTTATTTAAGTTTTCAAGTTACACTAAGTGAAATTTTATAATATTTCTGTTTATTTCAAGTATCAATTTTTCTTTTAACGGTTTTAGTATTTGTTAACTGTAATAACCTTGCTTCACATACATTTGAACAAATCTCTTGTATTTTGCAGTATTGTTATTGAACAGGCAGGTGAACATGATACGATAAGTTAATATTTGACTAAAAGTACCTCTCGTCAATTTTTCTCTTATATGAATTTTATATCTTATAACACTGCATCATTAAACTGTTTCACAATACACTTGGTTAGTGCCATTGTTAAAATCAAAGCCACTGGATTTGGCAGACAAGCCTTTGAAAACATTTCCTACAGGGCAGTAAAGTCCTGCAGACTTCCAAAAAGGAAAAGCCGTTTCCGAAGTTCGTTTAGAGGAAAAGAAAACATCAAATATACACGGCCAGGAAGAGAAACAGAAGACTAAACACATTTGAACATCAAAACACTTTTCTTGGACATTACACTATGCATATGCTGTGTGTATAATCTGTGTGTTAAAATTTAATTTGCTTTAAATGTGCAAGGTCTTTTAGTAATTGTCAAAATGAATTTGCCATGTCATAACTCTTTGAATTTTATTTAAAAAATCTATTTAAAAAGGACATCAATTTAATTCACAACTTTAATTGCCTTTGTTTATAACGAAAAAAGAACGAAAAATACAAAAATGCAGATTCTTCTGCGAAAAAAGTATCTTCACTTTATCGACTACTTTGGTTTCATCTTACGTAAAGTACAATATAATGCACGTCTTACCCTTTCTATAGAAGACAACATTGAGGAAATCCTCTGCTTGCTTCTCAAGTTTGTTAATGTTGGACTGCTCTTGTTTGAAGCTGTCTGCTTCTGATAACACTTGGTTGTTCAAACCAACCAGATTTTCCTGGAGAGAAAAAAAATAAATAAAATAAGAGACTATAATTAATTTAAAAAAATGAAAATATATTTGAAAAATCATGTACATTTGATAATCATACTTCATTACGAAGTCCAATATTGTACCAATGCACCTGTCAGATTATTAGCCTGTAAAATGTCTGCAAATTTGTGAATACAAAAGCTGTTCATTGTCAAAGAAAGAATAAAGCTGATTTATCGTTTGAGGTTTGTTGTATAGAAAATCCCCAGGGCAAATGACTGACAGTGTTGTAGTTCCTTCACAGTCCATCTGTCACATCTGAAGATGTGTTTTCAAGTCATAGCTTAACAAAAACTTGAGTTATAATAATAATTACCTGCCACTTGACTGATAAACATTGAAAGCATTAATGAGCATCACATATTTTTTTTTCTTTCAACACCAATGACCCAGCAACTACAAACACATTTAAAGTGCTGCGTGGTTGAAAACGTTCAATGACTCAATGTGATATGTGAAATTGCTAATGCATTGTTTGTGGAAACATATAGATACGAAAATAAGAGTGAGATTAATTACCTTCACTTTTTCACGTCTTAGGCAGCAAAAGAGACAATTTTCATTAAACGACCAATCTGACACACCCTCCGGCTCACAATCTGCAAGAGAAAATAAATCGTATCAGTGCTGTCCTTTATAAATAAACACTTAATACACTTTGCAACATATTACAACAAACATGTTGGCCAATTATTAATAATAATGCATTTAAAAAAAATAATAATATTCTGTGTTTTTTCCTGCACTGACAATTTTCAGTAGCATCCAAAATAATATTTTGGGTCACATACAAATGTTTTTTATATATATATACTATAATATTACAAAACCATAAAAACATAAAGAAAGAAGCCTTCCTCTTTTCGAGAAAATTTCAGAAATACATCTTCCGCCGGTTGTTTCCACGCAAAGGTCAGAAATGTGAAGCTGTTTCTTTTTGTTAAATTTGATTTGAGTTTGCAAAACTGAATTATTGCTCCTACTGCAAATTGCAATACAAGTGAACTTGTCTAATATCAGTACATACTTTCAACTTTTATTGTTCAGAATTTAGCAAGGCAGTTGTTTAATTCAGGGTTGAGAGAGATTTTTTGTCATACCTCATATCTGATTGTGTCATATCTCAATATTCTCAGTAATAATCTAAATATCCATGTATTACTTTACATTCTTATCAAACACCCATTGAAATTGCTTCAAAATGCTTAAGAACTACATGCAAAACTGTAATAATTAACTACATATATTTTTACTAAGACTGTCAACTGATTTAAAAATATTAATTAAAATAACCCACATATTAATATTTGCTGAGAAAAACCCTTAAAGTAAGACCTAGTCGAATGTATTGGTGACACCAACAGAAGTCATGTGCATGATCTTGTTGAGCATGAGAAATGAAATTACAATGGTTTTAAGAAACCTCGACTACCATAAGTGGGCCTTGGGGGAAAATTAAAGTGATAACTCTTGATCCCATATATGACCCCTTTAAATGTTTTTCTTTGTTATGATCTTTGACAGAGTACATTTCCAACACTGTGTCTGATTATAGCCGCAAGCTAACAGTCACATGACAAGGACATTTTGTTTATTTTTAGGAGTTGCTGTCCTGTTGACCGATTGACTGCGAAATAACCTGAGAGGAGACAATCTTCTGTTCTTGACTACTCCATGTAAGTGATAGGTAAAGATGTACATGGATATACTGTATGTATAAATATGTATATGGATATATTTTTCATTTTCATAATTAACAAATTAAAATACAAAACAGGTAATTAAAAAAAGACAAAATGATGACTATAAAAAGAAATGTGACAGAGTATAAGCAATTAGATGGTTGATTATTATCAAAGAAAAAGTATAAATACAACTAACCTGTACTGATCTGTATATAAAATATTAACTTGAGCAACTTCATTAACACTTCCACCTAAAAGGCCATTTAATTTGTGGCTGTGTGAATTTTAGGTTACTGTTTTTGCAAAAATAAGCATTTCTCTTAATAAACAATTACCAACACAAGTCAAAACACAAAAATGACCCTTTTCTCCAACACAAAAATGTTCACTGTGAAGTTTTAAATTGCATATCAAGTGCTGCACAAAAAAGCAAAGCCATGTTTATATTAATTTTTAAATTTAGTTCGATTTATGTGATTTCGATAGTTTAAGCTCATGAATGGTACTAAGTTAATTGAATACACCTTCAGAAACAAACAATTTAAACGTTTTCTGATTAAACTGCTGATGTGCAATTAGATCGATTCTATTTTATGAATGAATTTACAAAACAACTAAAGGGCTTAGAATAGAGCCCTGCGGTACACCAGAACAAAAACAGAAACCGGGTTTTTGGTAACATAAAAAAAACTACTTCTCATACTCTAATTACTTTATTTAAAGGTGCAGTATAGAGGATTTGTCTATTTAGTGGCTTAGGTATAAAACTACAAACTAAAAGCTGGGCTCTGGCTCAGCTATACAGTGTAAGTTACAAAACATTTCTGAAGCACAAAAAACAACTCAATAAATATAATGACGAGATAGTTAAAAAATTGGTCTTTTCAAATCTATGTTTAAGCATAACTTAACATTTAAAATTAATATTAGGCTGTTGTATGGATATGCAACAGAACAATGTGTTTAAAAAGCATGAAAAATAATATCTGCAATAAAAGCTGGCAACTTTTTGTCTCTCTAAGGCTACTTTTATAACTAGCATTGTACATACCTTAAACACAATGATATTTTATTTTATTTACTTTTTCATAGTTTGACAAAATTGCATTAATTGGAAATTATGAAAATTACAATAATTTAAAATATAGTTTTAAATAAATGTAGTAAATCATATTTTTAATGGATTTTCATCATTTCAAGGTCATGGACAAGGTTAAAAGCATAACATCTATACAAGAAATGGAAAAAAAACCCAATTCAAATATGATATTATTTAGACTATAATTAAAAGTTAACTGCCAACAAAGTATTTTAATCTGAAAGTAAACACCAATATAATCTTCACCTCCATCGTATGCAGTGTAACACTGACCTTGAAAAAGGGTAAGATCTTTTACGAGTCCTGGTCCAAACAGCCCCTCCAAAATGCTTTCAAACCCTGTGAAGCAGACAAAGGTATAGTCTTATTAGCTCTGTGCAAGGTCTATAAGTACAAATCACATGTCCACCCACGTCCACCCCCACACGTGCACAAACTGCTTTCAATTTTATGAACTAAATCAATGCTTTGCCGATTTAATACTGCCACTCAATTTAATTAACTGCAAATACCGGCTGCATAGTTGCATGAATACACCCTGAAGAATCTGCTAAAATGGGAAACAAAAAAAAAGATAAGTATTGTTCTGTGTAAATGTTTCATAGTAGTGATTCTCGGAAAGGAAATCTTGGAAAGGAATCAAATGAAATTTAGTCATCTGAATGACAAGATGTAAATTCCTGTAATTTTGGTGCTTTAAAAAGTGAACAAATTTAAAGACACAATCTTTTTGAGAGGTTTACCTTGCTACTAGCTAATGCAAAACACATTGCAATCTCCTAATTAAATAAAAAAAAAGACAAAAAAAAGCAAAGAAACCCCCATAGATGTATAATAGCAGTCATCATAATAAAAAATAATAAGCATGAACAAAATAACATTTTTGTGCAATCTCTAGTCTAAACCACACACATAAACTTGAATGGCTCATAGTGGCATTTTCTCAGGTTAAGGCAAATCCTTACAGCTTGTTCAATAACATCCTTAGTTATGCTGTCGCAATGATTAAGAAGAACATGATCACAAGATTTTGTCCTTCAGGAGACGGCTGTCTTTCTGACAGAAACACAAACCGCCAGGCTTAGTTAGTGCGATTCACTATTCATCAGCTGTTCCCACTACAGTTTGCTTATAAAGCATGCATTCCAAATTGTTGCTGGCTACAAAGGAGGCTTTGAAAACAAAAATGAGCACTTCAAAATGTTCCAATATTCCAGTCCATTAAATGCACAGCATTACTGCTAAAACTGCAGCGGTTTTGAAGCTCTAGTGGATAATTGCATTGGTACACAATGACTGAGTACTGTACATAGAACTCAAAGATATTTGTGATAAAGCACAACATTATGTTAGACTTGTTTTTGTAATTAAATTTCAAAAATACTTACAATTTTGTATTAAATGCTTGTGTAATTGTGAAATTCAGTGATTGTTCATATTATCAATATATTTTATATTCATTCATTTTTATTTTTTAGAAAAATGAATAAAATGTTACCAAATTTCTGTTTGCTATTTTTATTTAACACACACACACACACACATATATATATATTAATTGGACAAAATAATGAACAATGCAAGATTTTTCTTGAAGATAAAGAAAAATGGTAAATTTTATATTCATCTGCTAAAAGTAATTTTTTTCAACCTTCAGGATTTCATCCTCAAAGCTAACACACAATGACTACAAACTTCCGAATTTGATTTCATGGGATGTTTAAGATGGTATAAAATGTTAGTAATTATAAATAAATAAACTGATAAGCTAATTTTATTACAAAAAAAAAATAAAATTGAGGTAAAAAACGTTTACAAATGCCACATAAAATAAACCCTAAATATAAGCCTTTACCAAGTAGACCAAAGTTTGGGTTGCAGGGTATTAATTATTCTGTTTTATCATCTGTAACTTGGTTTTATAATTCATGGTGTAATACTCAATATGAAAAGCACTAGTGCAAGAGGCCTGTTGGAGGAGAACTGTGTGGGATATCGCCACAAAAGAGCGTCTCATTCAACCCAACAAAACTAACATTCATTCACTACAAAACTCTAAATCACCAAGACCAAATAAAGAATGCAGTACATACATACACACACACACACACACACACACACACAAATTTAACAATCACGGTGAGGAAAGGTCCCATAGAGGGGTGTGCGTGAACGTACAGAAACAAGCCAATCAATTCAACACCAGGGAGGGTCACGTCAGCAGCTTTTTGTTTGAACTTCCTGGTGACCATTAATAGTCTATATATAGTGTAGTGGATGTATGAATAATTTACTTTCACTGGGCAACAAGCACCCATGTATCTAACCAGTAGATAAGATCGATATATCGTACAGAGTCTGAGTACTGCAGATGGTTGAAGGACACTATTTCCAAGCAAGCTTCCCACACAAGCTAACTGTTCAATATAAAATGTAATTAAATCTAACCTAACAAACTGCATATGTTAAATCTATATTAAGGACAGATTCTTTAGAAGGCTCGGCTACTGTAAAAACATAATCATGCTTTTACTTCTAATGCTGAAATTAGCCTAAACATAATTAACTTGGAGTGCTTTGCTTATGTTTCTATATCCATGAACTACATTAAATTTTTTAAACAGTAACCTCATGCTATGTTCTTATCATGTACATGTTCATATATGAGAAAAAAAGAAAAAGGAAAGAAAATAAGAATGCCACAAACTGTATGTGATAATGTCTCTAAGCAAAGGATGAGATTTAGCAATAGAATTATTTTTAGCTGTGGTGACGGCATGTCAATTTAGAGATTTTCACAAATTGGACCGAGTACCGAACCCTGAGGCACACCACTTGACATTTGGCCCTTTTAAAATGAACTTGGATATGAACTGCTTCTGAATTATTATTACAATAGTTTGCTAATATCTTTGATTCATGAATGTTGCTGTAATGCTATACTTTTTATGTTTTATTTTAAATCAAATTGGTTGCTAATTAAGACTTCAAATATACACTTTCCCAAAGGCTTAAGCTGTTGTCAATGTCTTCCGGACTTCTTCTGTAACATTTTAAGGAACTAAGCACCAACCAAGAGATCAATATCATCTTACATAAAGACTAGAAAAAAGGAGCTTTCTCTCTCCGGGGAGTACAATACCTTCATTAAATCATTAAAATCAGCATATTGGAGACAGTACACGCTTTCTTCCCCGTGGTTTATCTTAACCCTAAATTAAGCCAACTCCCTACCCCCAATCCTTCATACATGGGAGGCAGAAAGGGGGTTGGGGTTGTTCTTGAGGGGAAATCTGTGTCAAATATAACCATCTCTATCTGGTAGAGCCATTCCATGAAACGGATGCTACAAAACAGCCTGGCCAAAGGGAACCAAGACAACTTAATTTTGAGTTTTCAAGAACAAACCAATGAACAAATTGACCAATATAATGAATGTAATTTACTAAAACACACCTACTTCAATACACACACACACACACACATATAGTCACTGTAGCAACATTTCTGATGGTAAGAGTAGATCGCCCTTTATCCAGCCCCAAGCCATTCAAAAGACACCAAAAAAAAAGACACTCCAAAAAATATGTTCCCAACCCTACCCCAGCCCTCATTCTTCAGTCCATTGTTATGTTTAAAGAGTGGTTTCTCCACATTTCAACTGCATTTATCCAATTTCACTCCGAGCATATTCAAATTGGGGAGGGGCAGAAGAAACTGGGTCATTTCTCTTTGTTTGGTTAAGGAGTTAACCCACAAAAAAACCTGCAGCCTCTGAGAAAGCAATCCTAATCTGTGAAGAACCTGCCATTGTGACCCTGACGGCTATTCTTTAAATTTAGAAGAAAAAAGCAGCAACATCTTTCTGATAATTCTCTGACAGGAAGCTGACGGCTGAAATTCACTGTGGCGGCACGCAGGAGTCACACTGTGCAGTTCAACGATCCTGTTGGGGCCAATGATTTATTCAGTGCGCCATGTGCCAAAAGCAGAACGTCTAATTAATTATCCAATTATTTAATTATCCAACTGAAGGCCTCTGAAATGATTAGGACTTCAATTGTTAAGCTCAGGCTTGAAATCTTTTATTATTCCTTTGACATAAAAATAAATGAAATAAGATTTTAATGTGCTCCAATATTAGCTCGGCAAGAAATGTAGCTAGAATAATACAGAGCTAATTTGAGAGGTCGCACTATGTTTAATATGCCTTTTCAATACATTTAGCAAAATGCATATATAAATAATATAAAGTGAAATGCACGCTGAAAATGTCAAAGACGTCAACACTACATGAGTAGTACATACTTGAAGTACTATATAAGTAAACAAATAATAACACACTTCCCAAAAAGCTCAAATAGCTTGAGGATTTGAGGTATTATTAATGTCCGTGATACAAAAACACTAAAATATGTATTTAGTGTTGGGATTTGTTCAAACAAGCTCAAGAAAATGTCGCTAGACAATCTGATGTGAGAGTAAAGAATTCAAAATATTACATGCTGTCTATAATGTAAATATAAATAAAAAAGTTTTAATAAATAATATTTTAAAATATATTATAACATTTATTTATAAATAATACTAATAGTGCTCATTATTATTGATTTTTTCAGCAAGTATTGAATGAGCTATAATTGGTTTGGGGCTGTAACAAATGATAAAAGATTGATTATTTAATCAAATAAAAAAATGTTTTCTAAATGTACACTTTAAATCAGTTTTAAAAGTAATTCATTTGGTCCTGTGAGGCACGACATTTCGTTCCACTGTATGTCCCCACATGCAGTGGAATAACAATAAAGCTCAACTTGAACTTGAACTTGAACTTGAACTTGATTT
Source organism: Tor tambroides (assembly GCA_021397915.2). Lineage (NCBI taxonomy): Eukaryota > Metazoa > Chordata > Actinopteri > Cypriniformes > Cyprinidae > Tor > Tor tambroides. The sequence continues at coordinate 62,941 of JAFVLL020002538.1, read as the reverse complement.
GACATCCATTTTCAGATTTTTACTAACATAATTTAAATTCACAGATCACTATCTTCAACTCTAGATGCAATGACACTTTGTCTCAACGTATTCAAAAGCTTAAATGTTTTATTCAGTGTTTAAGATGCTCGTATTGTTAGTGGAGTAGAGCAGATGTTGAGGTAACAGAGATTGCCTTGAAGATCTGACTGCTTTTACTGCAGCCGGAAAGATTCACCCTTGAGAAAGTAGATAGTAGATGAATGCTTAAAGATGTATAGCTCTCTAGGAAGCATTTCTTCTCGTCTCAGTCACCTGCAAGGGACGGCGTCCTCATACTGTACAAATGAATGCTGAATGAATACAGTGGATGTCGCCTGTGACTGCTTACATCTGTGGATAATGTAATATCTATAGACTGAAGTTCTCTATTCGGTGAACTTCTACTGAAAGTGCTTTATAGGTTTCCTACGCTTCAATTCACACGTTTGCCAGATTCAATTCACTTCACTTCCAAATAAACTGTAAAGACCGACACAAAAGCGTAGCCCACAGCTGACCTTGTAAAATGCTTTGAACGGTTCTAAAAAAAAAACAGGAAAACGAAATAACTAAAACACATAGTAGCAGAAATAAAGTGAATAAAATTTGACGACAAATTCAAAACATACAAAATCACTTTTTTTTAAATGTTTGGCCTTCTTACAACATGAAAGAATGATGGAGAGAAAATAAGACCTTTTGTAAGCATAAATAGCGTAACTTTTTGGCCTTTACACCATGTGAGAGTGAAAAATGCCGAGAAGTGAAGGGAAGAGATTTTTTGAAAGCAAAATGTTGCAAGCCGAATTCGAACCTCCAGTGTCCGCATGAGCACCATAGCTTTGCTACATCTCCAAGTAAAAGCCTATGTTGGATTTTCTTCATTCAAGGCCTCTTAGCTAGTGTTTTTCTTTATGGCAGAAGCGTAAATAAAAGAGTGGCACATCACCTGTGTGTGATTAATGATATAAATACGCTATTGCCATTTTGACTGCCTTTACGATGTAATGCCCTCTATCCACGTATTTCATACATAGACATCAAACTAATTAATTTGAAGGACTGCAGAAAAAGCTAATTATGAGGTCGCAAGGTGCACATATTTTATTCTTAAAGAGAGAACAGAAAAAGGAAGTTTGTAGCGGCAGACCGGCTTTTCTCAGACGTGTGCTTCCTAACCTCGGGGCGTAAAAAGAAGGTTTGAACGTTGCTTAGTGACACTGGGCGAGATCGCTATACTTCTCTTAATTAGCCTTTCCTCCATCCCTTTGTCTCCTGCTGCCTGTCAGTCATTTCATGGACTATATATATAACGTGTTTGGTGTGCAATTGAAAAGTTGCTTTAAAAAAAAAACTCAGCTCGTCTGGCTTTTGATTTCTAAAGGACACATGTAGTATAAAGGGTGGGGGGGGGGATCCAATCAAGAAAGTGACCCCCATCATCCATTTCATAAGGGTCTTTCTTTGGAGATGAATGACTAATTATGCTCCTCAAATGATGTGGCGTAGCATCTGATGAAGTTAGGAAGGTATTTATAACATGGTTGTCATAACCATCTACTGTAGATGCATTAGATCAAGCGTGCAAGGTTAAAGGGAAGAATTACTGCTAAAATGGTTTATACTTTTTATCAACAAAAGAAAAGAAAATAACTGATGAGTTTTTTTAAATGTAGATATTTAGAGATCTGGATGGCAGATGGCCAATGTAAAACTGAGTTTATGCATATAACAGAGTTAAATTATTGCAAATTAGATGCACACACATCTAATGCAATTTAGTGAGTTCGACTAATTGATTTAAACTTTTCTTAACTACAAATATAATATATATTTGATATTTTAATTGCCGCTTTAATTAGATTGCCGAGTTTTCTGTTTTTGAAGAAAACAACAAGAATACATTTGATCACGGTCAAATGAACCTGAAACTGGACTAATTATTTTGAGCTTCCAATTAATTAGCCAGTTAAAGACCAACTAACTAGTTGGTTTTGAAATTTCGCACATCCCAACATTCCCATCCCAAAAATAGCCAAATCAAAAACATACCAGTTCAAAAATATCCAAACTATCCACTGGAATTTACCAACTGGCAGAGTTACCGGCATCTCAAGAATCTCAAAATGGTAAAATAATGGTCAATAACACAGAAGTTAATAAAATTAATGCTTAATGCTAAGTTAATAAATAAAATCAATTTGTCTTGTTTCCAGCCAATAGATCTAAAAATTCTTAAATCAAGAAGGATTTTCTAGACAAGTAAAAATTATTGTCTTGTTTTTGGAAAAAAAAATACAAATAAATGAGTGAGTTTTTGCTTAGAACAAGCAAAATAATCTGCCAATGGGGTAAGCAAAATAATCTTATTTTGCTTACCCCATTGGCAGATTATTTTGCTTGTTTCAAGCAAAAACTCACTTAGTTTTGACTTGTTTTTTCTAAATAATTTTTACTTGTCTAGAAAATCCTTCTTGATTTAAGAATTTTTAGCTATATATATTGGCTGGAAACAAGACAAAAAATCTAAGTAAAAAAGCATTTTTTGCAGTGTATGCCCAATGCTGTAGCATATCTTGGCTCAATTAAAATAAAAACTTAAACATTGCATTTATTTGCATATAATTGATAGTGTTAACAAAAGTGACAAAAATAAGATGTTGAGATTTTGCTGTTAAACAGCTCTGTTTTTGAAGACAACAACTAGAATGCAACAACTAGATCGCGGTCAAGTGAACCGTAAACTGGACTAATAATTCAGGCCCTTATATCATTTAGTCAACTGAGGAATCCCCACTAACATCCCAGCTCAAAATCACAAAATGTCCAAACTATCCTTTGGAATCGACCAACTAGTACACTTATCAAGCAAGAATCTCAGGGTGTATTCACACCAGGAATGTCCCCTAGTTCACTTGCTTTGGTCCGGACCAAATACAATTTTGATTTTGATTTTTTTTTGTTTGTTTGTTTGGTGCGGTTTGCTTTCACACTGCTCTTTTAGCAAGCGAACCAGAAATTGTAAACAAAACTACACATGTGCTAAGGTCATCCATTCATTGGTTCATCCATTCAACCATACCAGAGTTCGTTTGGAAGCGGACCGAGACCACCTCTTCAGCTGGGTCTCGGTACGGTTGTTTGGTGCGCACCCAAGTGCGATTGAGGTATTCACACCTGCCCAAAAGATCCGCACCAAAGGGGGAAACGAATTTGAGTTTGATTCAATCGAACCAAACAAGACAGGTGTGAATACACCCTCAAAATGGTCAAATATGGCTGGGCAATAAGGCCAAAAATTTTTTAAGGCATATTTTTGCTCCTAAGTGAAAGTTGTAGAAACCAGACCATTAATTGTGGTTTTAAATACTCTTCATGGTCAGAACGTGACACACACTGCATGTTTTTGAATTCTTTACACTTTTCCAGTCATTTTTCTTTAACAAAATAAATTACTTAATAATTTATTAGTTTCTGCATGAAATAATGAGTGACATTGCTTCAAATCCAGAAAGAGGTTTGTGTTGCCTGACTTTGATGACGTATCTTCACCACAGATTGCAGTGCAGGCTGCAATATTAATAATATTACCTTTTTTGTCTCTTGGAAATTCACATTTGAGTTAGGATGCAGATTCAAATTAAAGTGTATTATCAAAAACGTCTGTAAAAAAATTGTAACAACCTCATTTTTATATGGTGAAATTTAATTATTCTGACAGTTTTATTAAAATTAATCATTGGTCTTCCATAGTAGCATACATTTAGATCATGATAGTCACAGTTAAAACCACACATACAGTACCTCAATACCATGGTAAAAATGTAACTAGCCTATATAGTTTCTAGGTATTTGAATGAAAAACAGTAGTCTAAATGCATTTAGTGTAAATGCACAAACAATAAAGCGTAATCTGAAAAAAATACTGTAATTGCATTCCATTACTCCTTTAATACATTTAATACATCTACATTAATAATGTAATAAAATAGCCCACATTTCTGCCACAATACCATGGTGCAGTTAGTTTTGCTATATAGTAAATCCATGGTAAATGATGGAGATTTGTAGATTGAAAAGCCTCCTGACTGCATCGTTGTGCACAGTGTTTCTCCTGTTTGTCAGCGCTGTTTCATCTGGCTTTAAACTAGTTTAAATCACTGATTCATTTGTGTTGTTTGCTGAATTCAAGCGCTTCACACTGGATCTGACCGAGATTCATCAGCGAGTAAACACTGTAACTGCTTTAGTAAATCCGTGCTACACTGCCGTTTGAACTTTGAACCGAGCCGATAAATGGTCCATGTGTCGCGGTTCAAATGAGTAGCGCTGTTTCGTTCTGCCTTTAGCACATATTAACATTTATCAAAATCTTATTATCGTTTTATCAAGGAAAATTATATTGTGATAATATAGTTATCATTTTATCGCCCAGCCCTATGGTCAAATAACGGCCAAGAACACATGAATTAATAATAATAATAATCATCATCATAATAAACTATAAACTATAATAAACTAGGTACAACTGATCCAAAAATATCACACCCATTGCGGTATCCTACCTTTGGCTCAATTTAGTAAATAAATATTGCAGAGAACGAGAAACAGCTAGAACAAACTAGATCGCTGTCACGTGAACCTGAAACTGGACTAATTAATCAGACGCTCTTATCGATTAGTCAGCTAGTCACTCAGGAACCCCCACTAACTAGTCTATTTTGAATTTTTGCACATCACAACTCAAAATCAGCAAAATATCCAATCTATCCATTGGAATCGACCAATCAGGAACAAATCTCAAAACTGTTAAAGAGCAGTCAATAAGACATTAATAACAGTCCCAACTGATCCAAAAATATCATGCCCATTGTCCAAAAATACCATAGCCTATCTTGGCTCAATTTAGAAAAAACAAAAAACAAATGTTGCATTAATTTGCATATTTTTGATTAACAAAAGTGACAAATATGAACTAAAAATACTAAACCCAAAGTATCAAAGCAATAGCCGAATTCAGACAACAAATAACATTTGATACTCTAGAGACCAGAAAACTACAATCTAAATCAAGGAAAGAGGTAAATAAATTAATATTATTAAAAAAATATTCAATCCTTTGTCTGAATAGCCTGAATAATAAGTCTTTTGTCTAACCTAGTAAGAAAAACACGACAAAGATCATAAAGATAAAAAATAAAGATCTTTAAAGATAAGATAAAAGCAGACGTTACCGTCATCCAGATAATTTTGTCCAATTACCTGAAAGACTTTTCCAACAACATAAAACCCTAGAAACAAATGTATGAGCATTCCTGCAACAAGGTACAAGGCTAGTGCCTGAAATTCTAAGAAAAACAAATAGAAAACGCACTAAAGTGCTTCCTGCATCCACTATTGTATTTTCCCTTGTTCGATTCCAGCAAGAACATTGCAAGTGTTATTTGGAGAGGGGGTTAAACAATGTCATTCGGGCCCCCTCTTGACCAAGATTGTGTTTGAATCAGAGTGCGGGAAAACCGTAAACCCGCAGCTGCGCTATGAGGGAACGGCCAATCACATTTAACTCATCAGGACATCGGCCTTCCACGACAGGACCTTTTAGGTTACCAAGCCCCAATTGCAGGGAATGTACATCTCGTACATGCACCATTTGTCATAAAAAGGAACTGTTGGCCATGAAAGGCAATTTTAAGCTTTTGATGGTGGTGATTAGTGTCAAAAGCAATGTTTACTTGGCCATTAAGTGCCAAATGTGCAGCATTAGGTTAAAGTAGACGTCTGGATTTAAGTCCGCTGTAAAGCAGGTTATTTATAGGGTTAAGTGTTCCAAAAAATCTAATGTGATATAGAATAAAGAAACCTTTTTTTATTTATTTATTTTTTTGCAGTACTTCATTTCAAAAAGCAGACAGAACATCTGCAGCACAATTAAAAATATATTTGTCTTTGAGAGAATTATTTTTTTATTAAAAACTATATACTTTTTCATAGCCTAAGGTCAATCTGAGAATGAAAGCACTCTACAAAAAGGCTTGGCCTTCGTCGTGCATGTCTATACACTACATTGCCATTGTTTTGCACCTGAACCTTGGATCAATAATATTTTTCTTTCTGTCTGTTTATCTATTAGAGTTGAAGAATATAACAAAAATGCCTATTTTTCTGTTTTTACAACATTATATTATATAGGTAGACCATTATTTCAACTATGCAGTAAATGTTGCCAAGTATATTCAGTAAGTAAAAAGCAACTAGGTTTCTTTTCCCACACAGTTTTTCCAAAAAATAACTTAAAGATTCATATTTAATCATTTTCAATAATATGTACCAATACAGCAATATATACTGTTTAAAAAAAAAGCAATTTTTACAAACATATATTTTTAGAACCAGCAACAAAACCACCATAAGTCAAATCTCTCTGAAGGTATATAGTTTACCAAAAATAATGTTGTTCCAAACTTTCTTTCTTCAGTGAAACATAAAGACAAGGAAATTTAGCAGAAGATGTTTTCATTGAAAGAGCAGCTTGGAGTCGTTGCGCTTCGGGCGTCCCAAGTTCGAATCCCGGCTTGAGGACATTTCCTCATCCTGCCCCCCTCTCGCTCTCCCACTTCACTTCCTGTCAGCTCTGATCTGTCCTATCATAATAAAGGCAAAAATGCCAAAAAAATAAAAAAATTTAAAATCTTACAAAAAGAGCAGCTTGGACATTCTGTTAAATAACTCCTGAGTTACAAAAAGCGAGCGACTAATCACCAAATTTTCTTATTTGGGTGAGCTATACCTTTCATAAAGACATCAGAGAACATGTATCCATTGTACGCCACTGTGATAATTCAACAATACATGAGTGAAAGGAAAACTTCATCTATCTAGTCAAAACACAATGCAGGCGATATGATACTCCATTCAAAAACACTCTTTCCCACAAAACAATCTGTCTATTGAATCCTCCAGATCCGTCCCCTGACAAATCAAACATCCAAACAAAAACATTGCATAGATCAGTTAAGTCAATGCAGAAATGGCTTTTTTACACAAATGTTAAAAAAAAATTAAGATTTGGACAGATTTACCCAGAGATGAAAATATCCTGTTTTAACTGACTTATCCAAGTCTATTGTTTTGTGTTTCTCATATAATTTATGAGAAGAGTTTTTCCATGGTTTAAATGCAAAACGGCAACTGCTCAAACTTCATATTATTCTAGGCTATATGGTTTTTAATGAGATTTAATCTAGTTTTGGAATAGGTTGAAACACAGACAAAAAGTAATAACTTGGCTGGAGAGATAACAATTGTTATGCATTTCCACTAAATGCCTTTAATAGCCTGATGCAGAACTGTGTGGAAAAAATCCCTAAGTATTAGAAACTAAATAAACAATTTCTTTAGTTTTCCAAATAACAGTAAATAGTTAATTTTACTTTTGTAATTATTGGCTACTGAACAATAGAGTCTTACACTGGGACTAATCTCATTTAATAGCACAAAGACCCTGAAGACAATAGTCAACGGATCACCAGAGTATAAAATCATCTCTAGTCGGGAGGGGGCCGTGTAATTGATATGAGATTTCAGCAGACTGTCCTTATCATATGATTTTCACATGCATTCCTGCTCTATACCATTGAGAAACAAAAGAAATCATTCACACGGTGACTGAGATGTTAGAGAAAATGAACGAAACAAACATATAGCTGAAGGATGGGCTAACTTCTACTAACTGGCTGGTTGTGTGAAAAAGTAATTAATTGAACATTTTGGATTCAGCTGACCCTCAGATGGCTGTGCTTTAAAGGGCATGAACTTTTTCAGTAGGGCTTTACTGTACAAACGATCTAACGTATAGCATGCAAATTAAAGCACTGTTGCTGAAACACACAGACGACAAAAAAAAAAAAGGACAGAAAAAGAACCTTAATTGGACTGGTCGACCATTGCAAGGCACCCCAATAGCTAATCATGAACCAAAAATACATGGAAAATACACTGGGAAAAAAAAAATATATATATATATATATTTAACTTCACTGAACTTTTATTAGGTAACTACAGAGTAAATACAGGGTTTATCTGAGGGTAACATCTAGATAAAATATTACTGAAACTGCATTCAAAATTAATAATTTATTAAAATGTAAAATCAATCAAAAAATTGCAAAAAGAAAGCCTACACGCTACATGCATGCTACACTTGAATCTATCTTTGTATACTATATTTCATATTCTTATCTCTGCATTCCAAGTGTTTCAATATTAAAACTGCTTTGCTAAAAGTGATGCTAAAACTTACAAATGTGTTTTTGGTATTTAGGAATTGTACCAGCATAAACATTAAAACTTGAAAACTAGGCCAAAGCTTTTAATCCATTTGCCACCATTTCTCTATAAAAATCTGCATCAGCATTCCAGCATTCCCTAAAAAACATCTGCTGCATTAGGCAGCAAAAATAATAAAAATTCCTTCAAACCCCCACCTCAGGCGGCTTTTTAGGGCATTCAACTTTGAGCGCATAATCTAAACCCATTCTGAACACGGCTTTAATGGAAAGCAACCACAGAGTGTCACATGAGAAGCAGACAAAAAAAAATGGCAAAGAATATGGCAGATTTTGACACATTTGGATCTGTAGGGATTGGTTTAGGCTGACATGAACTACAGCACAGAAAGAGGAAGAGTAAAATTTGAGCTTATCTTGTCTTTACGGTTACTGTGTATCAAAAAGAAACACTCCCAAAGTTCTTGTGCAACAGCTTGTTAAAGAATGTTTCACTTCATCGAATCAAAGGTCTCGCCTACCTGGAATCTTTTGGGAATTTAGGGAGGAAACATAACCTGAGAGAACAAATATTATACTAAGAAATGTCCCCAAAATTCAACGTTCTTGACAATAAAGCCTTATTTCACAATTATTATTAATTTGCATTTACAAATTTAGTTGTGTACAACATCCAAATAGTCTCTACACAATCAAACATCCATGATTAGAACTGGTCAAAAAAATCAGAATTGGAATATAGTACGGATTTAATCTAGATGTCCTTTGACAGAATGAGAATCCCTGGGGTTTAAAAGGAGAAAATAATGGAGGCAGACTTCCCAGATGTCAAAATACTTAGACGTATTTAAGATCTGAAAAAAATCCAGCGGAAAACCTAAAGTATTATCTCTGTGGGAGTATAATGCTACTACTTTTAAAGTAGTTTACATGGTTTAGCGTAACCCTGACAGCTTAAACATGAAAGTGGTGGAGACCCAAGCTGTAAGCTTTAGATAAATGCTCAAATCAAGAAGAATCAATGTTTTAGTTCCCTAAACAAAAAAATAACTTTTTTTTCCAAATGTGAAAACAAAACATGACCTTCATTTGGCCATCTAATACATTTTTAATTTCATTTAATTTAAATTGCAATGCATCCTAACAGCTATTGTATATTTAAGTGAATCGTTCAATATTTTACATAAAATATTAAGTAAAATGCATGATACGGTGAAAAACCCAGGGTTTTAACATTTATTTCATTATTTAACTATTAAATTATTTAATCAAATATTTTTTATGCAGTATTTTCCCCCGTACTGTAAACACATGCAGCTGTTCTCAACAAGAAAAAGATCCATACATAATTCAGTTGACAGTTTTTTTTTATTTTTTTTTTATCAATTTAAAATGCTGTTGATTTTCAGCTGTGGTCAAAAAGAATGCAATTCGAATCAATGCACCTTCTTGCAGCCTACATGCCAATTAAATCGGCTGGAAACTGTCGTCAAATAGCTCCAGACGCTTCTTTAACAACCTCTTCACTTGGGGGTGGATGTTCAAGAGCTGCTAGAAGCAGTTTACGGTCAAGATAGAAAAAAATAAAGGTAACGTCGCTCTCGATATACACCAAAAAGGTTCTCAAACCACCAAAACCAAAATGCATGATTATGAACCATGCATGCAACTACAAGAACTTGTAAAAGCGCTAGGATATCTAATATAGATAAGACGGTGACCAAACTCTGGCGATTGCTAAACAGCAGTAAATGTCAAAGGAATATCCAAAATAGCCCTATATTTGAGCGAGATGTTGCAAGAACCATAATTGGCCATAAGATTGTTGCTGATCTTTGATGAAACGAGAGGAAAGGCAAATGCATAGGGGAGCTTTCGAAGAGAGAGAGGGGGAGGTAGATGATGACTGGAGATAAAAATAAAAAGTGACATTTTTCCTGATGGTAATGGTTCTCACAGCAAGCAGCTTTGACCTTCAGTTTTGTTTGAATTTGTGACGCTCTCGTGCATGACACCAAATGTGTGGTGACAAATTCACACAGAAAGAGTTGAAAAAGCCAGGAAAGCCAAGGTTCGGTTGGGTTTTGTCACGTCCTTGAATGTATTAGCTGTTTGCAAGCAGATTAAAAATAAACAGCAGACGAATAAACTCGTCTGATTAAAACAGCGACATCTCACCACAATGATTTATTTAACCAAATGAAAACTCCACACATATGATCAAACTACATTTTATGTATTTCGACGCGCCAAGGCTAGATATAAAGACCACTTCAAGAGTTAAACTAAAATTATAGATCAAATCCTATTCACGGGTCTCATTCAACAATCTTTCGCCAAACCTTGAGCCACCAATAAACAGAAATAATTTAACTGAAATATATACTATAGTGAATGAAAATAAATGGCCAAGCTGTTCACTAGACAGAAAAGCGTATCATAAAAGTAATATTAATAAAATCAGTTGATGAATGTTGGTACTGTTTGTCAACTCTAATTTACATTTATGTATTGTTATTATTAACGGTCGTATCCATGCAAGGCTATCTACAAGTTACCTACAGATCAACATACAAGCGAAGCTAGCTGTAATAAACATAATAGTCCATGTAACATTACAGAGGATGATTTAGTATCAGACTACAAACAGAAACAGACAACAAAAACGGAAATGATAACAAAATATGATACCATTGACAGCCCAAATTCAGCATCAAACTGACTGGTTTGCAGAGGGAAAAAATCTTCTTTGCAACTTCTAGCAATGCTGGCTTTCAATGAGAGTTTGTTAACAACTGAGTTTAGAATTTGGAACTTTGACCCTTGAAAGTTTGAGGAAATGATTTATGATGCTCCCTAAAGCGTTATCAACAGAGCGAGAATGTAAATTCTTGTCATGAAGGTGTGAACCAACTTTTACATACTTCTAGATTTCAGAAGTACGGAGGGAGATTAATGACTTTGGTTGTTTTTTTTTACATCCAAAAACATGCTAAGCTCTCATTATGGATTCACTGGAGACTTTCAGTAGGCTAAGCCCAAATTATTTAGTCTACATTTCTTCAAAGCATGCCTAGAATTAATCTCTTGTGATGGACAGAATATCTGCATGGCGTAAGATACAAGCAACAAATCTTTAAGCCTTCAACACAGCAATTACATTTATTGTTCCCATACATTTAACCATTCCTCCATGACATTTCCACTCATTTGTGATTAGGATAAAGATTTTAAAATAATTTGTACTCTCAAAGAAATATTTTTATTCAGTTAACTACATCAGGTAATAATCAAGTTAATAAACTCAGTCTTTAAATTTCACTAAGATTATCACCGTGGGAATCTTGTTAAAGGCTCACTGTCAAATTTCTTTACTATTTCAGCAGAAAATAGCAATGAATCCACCCATCACCACATCAATGCCTTCATACTTCCTGGAACGGGCCTTTTGGCACAAATTAGGAGCTTTTCCTCATAGTATGAGGTAAACTAAGCCAGTTTCACTGACATATCTGATAACAAAATACATCCTAGTCTTTTTAAATATATCAGTTTATCATATCTGATATGATGTAGGACATGTTAAACAAACATGAAAAAAAGCTTTATCATCTATATAGAGTCCCACGTATGTTCAATATCTGACATTAATGCAGCATTACGGGAAGAACGAGTCGTCTCGGGAGTGATTCGTTCAGTCGCGCATGCGCAACATCCTATAGGTTCTGCACTGAATTAGTTCACCTGTTTCGAGTCTTCGGTTTGACTGCCCTCGTTCATCACGTGACAGCCTCATAAACTAAACCTATGCAGTCTGAGCCGGAAAGAGAATTGATTAGTTCATCTCGAGTCTTCGGGTTTGAGTCGTTCGTTCATCACGTGACAGCCTCATAAGCTAAACCTATGCAGTCAGAGCCGGAAAGAGAATTGATTAGTTCATCTCGAGTCTTCGGGTTTGAGTCGCTCTCGCTCATCACGTGACAGCCTCATAAGCTTAAACCTATGTCAGAGCCGAAAGAGAATTGATTAGTTCATCTCTCGAGGCCTCGGGTTTGAGTCGTTCGTTCATCACGTGACAGCCTCATGTGGGCCAAACCTGTGCAGTCAGAGCCGGAAAGAGAATTGATTAGTTCATCTCGAGTCTTCGGGTTTGAGTCGTTCGTTCTTTTGTCACGTGACGTGACAGCATTGGATAGAGAAATTAGTTAATTTTAATTCCTTACAAACGGGTGCATAGTTATTATTATTATTATTATTATTTACTCTTACAGTTACGTGATGCGTTTCTGGTCTCAAACTGTAGCTTTTTATTTCTTACGGTTTATAAATGTGTGAATTTCTGTCATGATGGTTCTTTTCCATAACACTGAATGTGGTAACAAAGGTAATAAACTAAAGAGTTGGTTATTATTATTATTATTATTATTATTATTATTATTATTAAGTCTTTTCCCCTCAGACTGCATTGGTTTAGCTTATGAGGCTGTCACGTGATGAACGAACGACTCAAACCCGAAGACTCGAGATGAACTAATCAATTCTCTTTCCGGCTCTGACTGCATAGGTTTAGCTTATGAGGCTGTCACGTGATGAACGAACGACTCAAACCCGAAGACTCGAGATGAACTAATCAATTCTCTTTCCGGCTCTGACTGCATAGGTTTAGCTTATGAGGCTGTCACGTGATGAACGAACGACTCAAACCCGAAGACTCGAGATGAACTAATCAATTCTCTTTCCGGCTCTGACTGCATAGGTTTAGCTTATGAGGCTGTCACGTGATGAACGAACGACTCAAACCCGAAGACTTGTCAGATAAGAGGTGAGGTGAGCTAATCATAGACTAAAGACCCAGGTAAACAACGAATTATTTTGTTTTCTGTTTCTTATACCATTATAGTTTTGTATTGTTTGTAGTGTGATCAACGTTTGCATAAGTAGTAGATGTGTTAGGGAAGCAGCACGTAACATTTTAATTATATTTTGCTAAAATGAACGAAATGAACGAAATGACTCGAAAAAAGATTCGTTCATTTTGCTGAACGAGACTCAAAGGTCCGAGTCAGTAAAATGATCCGAACTTTCCATCACTAATGATGTAGGACATGTTAAACAAACATGAAAAAAAGCTTTATCATCTATATAGAGTCCCACGTATGTTCAATATCTGACATTAATGCAGCATTACATTCACTATCCTTATATCTACATTGTTTTGGTTGATAGAGTGACCAACATTTACTCAAAAGCTGCAGTTAACAGATGCCAAAAGCCAAGGGTTTTCTGTCTGACATTAAAAGGGAGATTAACACAAATCTAGGGTTGAAAACTAGGAAACCTCGAGGTTAAGACTCAATAGATAATCTCCCAATAACATCAGATACGGCGATTTAAAGGGATTAAACAAAGCTAATGAAACACTAGATTTAACGGGGGAGGGGCGGGAAACCAACAGTTTCTGTCATATTTTTGGAAATGAGAACCAAAAACGAGTCAATAACAAATAGAAACGTTACTCTAGGCTTCCCAAAAACAAATATTGATATTTGCAAGACATTTTGGCAACACTGGCACGTCTCGTTCATGGACTGCCTCGCTGCTTCAAAGCGAGCAATCGATTAACGGAAAAAAAAAAAATCAAAACAGACTCAAATATCAGCGCATATATTCGGCAAAAACCTCCTGATTAAGATCAAGACGTATATTAAAGCGTTCAGTGCAAGAAGAGTCTGGCCTTGACAAGGCCGCGATAGCAACTAAGCAATATGCGCAGTGTCATTTTCTTTGTCAACCCCCCACCTTCCCCTAAAATACAAAATTATTTTCTGACATTTCCCCATTGCAGCAATGCGCGCTCCCCCAGCGCCGATGATTTGAGGGAAGGGCGGGAACGCGCGCAGCGGGGCGGGGACGCGCACAGCCCTCCCCCCAAATAATACAGTAGCCTACAATAAAGCAGGGAGCGCGCACACTGGCAAAACCAACGCCAGTGATTGGTCAGAGCACAGTTCCCTCTGTACACGTAACACGCCCTGCTTACAATAAATAAACATCGCCTAAATTTCCTCTAAAATATATAACTTAAAGAAATTGCTTTTGGTCAAAACAACAGCTGTTACGCAGTCAAATATAAACGCAAATGTACATTGTTTCTCAAACAACGGCCGCGCAACTAAACTCATAATTGCAATTTTTTTTTTTTTTTTTTTTGATAAGGTCCAACGGGGTGAGCGGCTATAACAAAAAAAAAAAAAAAAAAAAAAAAAAATCCGCTTGGCTCGCGGCTCAAGGCAATAGGTTTTGCCGGTCCCCATGCCGAATAAACAGATTGAATCAAGACGCGAAGCTCCGCCGGACAATCCTGCGCGATAGGTTAAGCGAGCTTACCTACACAGTGAATGAGTTTGTGCCGCCACGAGTCAAGCTCCTGCCGAAAGCCGCGCCTCTCGATCGTGCATTGCTGCCTTCTGCACAGACTCGCCATTTTCTACCGGCCCCTCCCGCAGGCGCGCGCCTCACACCGGGAGCTCCCGGTGCCCGCGTCATCGGCCCCCTCTCTCTCTCTCCGTGGGTCTTCAATGCTGCAGCACTTTTCAGACATGTCCCTCCCATATCCAAATCTCGTTCAGCCTATAACTGAAGCTTTGCCTGTTTTCGCTCCAAAGAATTTAAACATGTACTTGCGTGCATTGATGCCTGCCTTAAATAACTGTGTATTCGATTAAACGAATCTTGTATTAATAAGTGTTTATGATAATTGTTGTGTTTTATGATAATGCATAATAATACATGCATTTTAATAATACACTAATTTCAATCATTTTATTTGTATCCCATTACAGAAATAGCCTATTACAAAATGTAGCCCTACTGAATTGAGCCACGTTCACACCAAGAATGATAACTATAAAGATAACTAGGCTATGTGTGACCCTGGACCACAAAACCGGTCAATTTGTGGAAATTGAGATTTATGCATCATCTGAAAGTTTAAATAAATGAGCTTTCCATTGATGTTTGGTTTGTTACAATAGGACAAAATCTGGCTGAGATATTTGAAAATCTGTAATCTGAGGATGCAAAAAAAAATCTAAATATTGAGAAAATCGCCTTTAAATCCAAACGAAGTCCTTAAGAAATGCATATAATCAAGAATTACGTTTTGATATGTTTAGGGTTGGAAATTTACAAAATATTTTCATGGAACATTACCTTAATATCCCAATGATTTTTGGCAAAAAAGAAAAATCTATTATTTTGACCCATACAATGTGTTGTTGGCTATTGCTACAAATATACCTGCGCTACTTATGACTGGTTTTGTGCTCCAGGGTCACAAATGATGATCAGAGAAGAGCCTGCCTTAAATAATTGTGTATTTGATTAAAATAATCTGTTATTATAATATTAATAATAGTGTTTATGATGATAATAATACAAGTATAAAAATGCATTCAAGCGTCGACTGCATGCAGCTCCTCAGCCAGTCAGGTGTCATTCACACAACCGCTCTGCCAGTCAGGTGTCATTCACACAACTGCTCAGCCAATCAGGTGTCATTCACACAACCGCTCTGCCAGTCAGGTGTCATTCACACAACTGCTCAGCCAATCAGGTGTCATTCACACAACTGCTCAGCCAATCAGGTGTCATTCGGAGAACCGCTCAGCCAGTCAGGTGTCATTCACACAACCGCTCAGCCAGTCAGGTGTCATTCGGAGAACCGCTCAGCCAGTCAGGTGTCATTCACACAACCGCTCAGCCAGTCAGGTGTCATTCACACAACCGCTCAGCCAATCAGGTGTCATTCGGACAACCGCTCAGCCAGTCAGGTGTCATTCACACAACCGCTCAGCCAATCAGGTGTCATTTGGACAACCGCTCAGCCAGTCAGATGTCATTCACACAACCGCTCAGCCAATCAGGTGTCATTTGGACAACCGCTCAGCCAGTCAGGTGTCATTCACACAACCGCTCAGCCAGTCAGGTGTCATTCACACAACCGCTCAGCCAGTCAGGTGTCATTCACACAACCGCTCAGCCAGTCAGGTGTCATTCGGAGAACTGCTCAGCCAGTCAGGTGTCATTCACACAACTGCTCAGCCAATCAGGTGTCATTCGGAGAACCGCTCAGCCAATCAGGTGTCATTCACACAACCGTCAGCCAGTCAGGTGTCATTCGGAGAACCGCTTGCCAGTCAGGGTGTCATTCACACAACCGCTCAGCCAGTCAGGTGTCATTCACACAACCGCAGCCAATCAGGTGTCATTCTGACAACCAAGCCAGCCAGTCAGGTGTCATTCACACAACCGCTCAGCCAATCAGAGGCCATTTGGACAACCGGCCAGCCAGTCAGGTGTCATTCACACAACCGCTCAGCCAATCAGGTGTCATTTGGACAACCGCTCAGCCAGTCAGGTGTCATTCACACAACCGCTCAGCCAGTCAGGTGTCATTCACACAACCGCTCAGCCAGTCAGGTGTCATTCGGAGAACCGCTCAGCCAGTCAGGTGTCATTCACACAACCGCTCAGCCAATCAGGTGTCATTCACACAACCGCTCAGCCAGTCAGGTGTCACTCGGAGAACCGCTCAGCCAGTCAGGTGTCATTCACACAACCGCTCAGCCAGTCAGGTGTCATTCACACAACCGCTCAGCCAATCAGGTGTCATTCGGACAACTGCTCAGCCAGTCAGGTGTCACTCGGACAACCGCTCAGCCAGTCAGGTGTCACTCGGAGAACCGCTCAGCCAGTCAGGTGTCGCTTTGAAAAAAACGTAAGTGGAGATCCTATGAGGGAATCGAGAAAAATGAATTTGCTAACTTTTGGCTTTGATAGTGCTATAAACCAGGACTTCTGTTCACTCATAATACTGCTGACAGTATAAAAGTTACAGTACGGTTGAAGGTAAGCTGTTTGTTAAGCGGAAATGGAGTGACTGGCAGCTTTTATTGTACTGGCAGCGGCGCTGCAGACTTCCTTGTGTGACTTCAATGAGTTACTGTGGTAACAATTGAGGCAATTGTTATATAGGACGGCATAGGAAAAGAAAGGCAAATGAATAAAATATAAATGGATTATAAGTTCCTTGCTACCTGAGAATAGTGAACTGCATTTTTCCTCCAAACGATATATCAGTATAAAAGTTCATGTAATCGTCTGCATGCCTTTTCCTTTTTGTGTGTGTGGAGAATGTGATGATTAGCTGATGTCCAAGCTGTTCTTTTCCATACAACAAAAGACAGAATAAGGAATATCAAACTATAAAAATACAGTAAAAGGAAGAATGTGTGAGACTATGCACTTTTAAAACCTAAAGGAAGCCTTATACAGTATATTAGGCTCTAAGAGACTCTATTCAGATGTGTTTTCAGAGGGCGTTCATAGAGAGGCACAAGCAAGGCCGTTGCTAGTGAGGTAAAAGGTGGGAATGTTTCTTAAGACCCAAAGGTGTACATCTACTTCTTAAAAAAAAAAAAAAAAAAATCATCTACAAATGCAAGTAGCCTTAATATTTTGATGTAGTCCTCTCTATACTCTCCAAAAACGTGTGTAACATACTTCTTTTCTAAGAGTTTATCAAAGTTAAATAAACAGTATCAGAAAAGTACAATCTTACAGGTCAGGAAAAAGCATTACCAAGCTTCCAACCGCTTGTTTTTCCATTGCAACTTTTTTTGGTTACTATTACTATTGCAGATTGACTCAAATAAAAATAAATAAATAAAAAAGCAATTTATTGCATTTATACACTGTATCAGCACCTCATCTACAAATCCATTTATCTGAAATAAGCATCACTGGACTTTTACCTTTTGACACGAGCTGCAGTTCTTCACTATCTTGTCAAATAAAAGCAAAAAAAAATAAAAATTACTTAAATTAAATATCTCAGATTTTGAACTTGAGTAGTCTGCAAATAAGCACCAATATGCAACACACTGAAGCAAGAACAAATTAAAATTTATTCACTGAAAATCTTTCTTTGAATGAGCTACACCTACATTTATTTGACTTTTTGTGTTATATGAACAAAATGGTATTAACAATAAGATCCTTGACTTTTCAGCAGAGATGAAGATTATTGAAATGGAAGTAAGTCATGGGACAAAAAGAGATTAAATAGTGCTAGAAGTCAATTCAGACTTTACAATTAACTGCAGATATGTGAAAAATGTGCATGCTCAAAGTCAGGGTCAGCATAGTAATTGGAACGAAAATATATTCAATACGTTTCATTTTTGGAAAATGAAAGTTCTTTGTGGCGTGGTGAATCATAAATTCCAAACAAAAAGTCTGCTGATACGAACCGATCATATCACAAAGAGTCCTCTACATCTTTTGAGACAGCTAAACACACACAAACAGAGGCACTATATGTACCAGGGCTCCATATACCCTCAAGGTCTTCTTTGCAGTATGGTTTAAACAAAAGGCATCAGTCCCACAGGGAAAGACAAAGCAGTCACTCACAACTGATCTGAATACGCTGTTTTGGTAATGGTATGGTAAACCGTAACAGAAACAGTTTTATTGCATGTACAGTGCAGTAAATTGATTTGTTGTTGCAGGTTCCCATGGAGACTGCACTGAGTCTGACCTGTTGATTGGTTGAGTCTTTTTTTTAATGAGTGTCATTGACTGTATGACCTTTGGTGTGACATTTCTGAGCAGGTAACATTTAAGTCTCCAAGAAAAGACTATTGAAACCCCCCGCTCTACTTGCACTCAAGGCCAGCCTTTCTTAACTCTTTCACTGCCTAATTCGTTCCTTAGCCTCGTCTCATGCATACCGCTCAAAGCGTTTAGGGATAATCTGATGTTCAAATACCAGTGTAGTGGGGGAGGGGCTTCACGGACAGTGTTTCTTTGGAGACTGGGAGCGCAGTATGGGTGTTAAAGGGGCCAATACAAAAAGATTACGCATTGATGTAATGTAAGCCTTCTGAATGCGCAGTGTACGTTTTCAGTAGAGGTTGATGGATTTGTTTAGGCTACTTAGTGTTTCCTGAACTGAATTCAGTTACTGAATCTCCAGCGCCACACCAAAACAAATTATATTTCACCTGATATGAGTCTGCAGTCTGAATTCGATATGAAGACATACGAAGACAGAGTACCACAAAATAATATTAGGACGATCGGTTTCAAGCATGAAACACAAGCAAAATGATTTTCATATAAAAATAGGTATTTTACGTAATTTTCGGATTCATGAAAGTGTTTGCAACTCAGAATGTGGAATGAAAATTGCATGTGTAATTGATGTGTAAAACATCCAAAGACTGATTTTTATGTCATATACTATAGAGTACTCCAATAACCTGTTTTATTTACTATATAATACACACACACACACACACACACTTCATGTTTCATAAAAATTTTAACTTACTGTTTGTTTGTAATTATTTGTGAAATTTACTAGCAATTTCTGAGTGAAAATTGTTTCAAAGTAAATCCTAAACAAATTTTTTTTCAGTGTATGTACCATAATAATATGACATGAGTCTGTTTGGCCAATATTGGTTATATAAAGCTTTTGAGGTTAAACTCGCAAGTCTCTTTTGTATTTTTGCAATATACTGAAGCCAAACCTGAGACATGTGGCATCCAAAGATCCCACAATATTTCGTACACATATAATTCGTCTAGTTGTAATTCATTAAAATACACTATCAAATCTGATGCTTTTGTGAATCTGGAGGAGAGTTTTACTAAATTGCTCAACAAATTACTAATTTACACATATTTACAAAAGTTTCATGGATGAGGGCCAGTGACTGAGTTATCGTCATTTGCTGCACACAAAAACAAAAACATATATTGTAGATGCACCCAGTTTCACCTGATTTAATAACAATTGACTTGAACCACTTCTTTTAAAAAATTGGTCAAAGACCAATCAGTTTGAATCAGTTTAAGACAATTAATTGCTCACAGATTCCATCAACATCTTACACTTACTGACACTAATTATTTGTAATAAAATCCACTTTATTTATTTAAAAATAAAGTATGTTTTGTAAAGTATGTTAATTAATTTAATAGGGGCTATTTCTGTGGTATGTATTTTTCACCACAAAAATAGCTTGGTAGCACCTCAATTATCATGGCATTGATATTGCAGATGTTTTCTTATTAAATCATTTAACAAAGAATGACACATTTCCCCTGATCTGCATACATTTCAAAATAGCTTTTCATAGACAAAATCTCAGTTTCCAAACTTGAAAAAAAAAAAAAAAAAACATTTTCAACAATTAACATAAGTACCTGCAGAACTAATATATTCCAAGCACAGTAATTAGCTGAACAGCAGGAGACTTATTAACTCAAATTCAATAAAAGAAACAGACCTTGGTCTCTGCACTGCTAATTGCTACAATAAAACCTTCTTGGGTTTTCTTGATGAAATAATTGTACTTGCTTTTGCATTTAATACAAAAGTTACACAGAAGCTACACAGAACAAACAAATAATTAATTACAAATCAAACTAAACATTAATGAACATGGTTGGTTTTTTTGAATGCAATTGGGAAAAGTAGCAATTCTGGATATGAATGGTGTTATTTTATTGCGCCTTCTTTAGATATTAGTTTATAAAACTTAATATTTGATGCCATCAAAACCTCAGAATAAATACTTTTTTTTTTTTTTTAAAGAACTGCTTAAAAAGTAGTTTTTTTAAAGAACTGCTCGAAGCAAATGTACATACTAAACAATGTTGACAGATCCTGTGAGTAAAAGCTACACCAGAAAGTGGATTCTCAAAAATAATTGGGTCATTTGCAAATTCCTGCTCTTCACGTACGAACATCAAAGCTACTGATTGACACAAAATTCACACAAATTCAGCTAAGTCCTAATTATCTGGCAACTGTCACTTGGTATTGGCTTGATGTTGAGCACGGCACAGATTGTTTTCTCTTTGTTCAAAAAAATCAGAAAAATAATATAGGTAACTAGAGCTTTTAATTAAAATAGATGTTCTATAAATGAAAAACATCAATTAGTTTTTCATGGTTTGTCAATGTGCATAACAATAAAATTTCACTGTTTTAATTATGTACAGCAATCCACTCTAATTTTCTCTGTTTTTGCAAAGCAAAATTGCTTCTAAACCTTATTGGTCCTAATACAAAAATGCATAAATAGCAAACAAGAACATTTTCTACAGTTGAAGGCTATGCCCTTTTCCCCACTCCCCTACAAAATCTCCTGGCTAAGAATGACTTCCAAGATTAGGGAATGGGTAGCTCTGCAAGAGCCGACAGATGGGGAGCCTAATTTAGTAAACCATTAGCTGGCAAAAAAGCAATAGCTCCCTTCCTCCACTTCACTCAAATCCTCACACACTGAGGCCTGAGGATTGTCATGTTGTTTGTAAACTTGCACGTAGAATATTTGGGCACCTTTATGCCTTTTCTGAGCTGAATGTCTGCAGAATTCTGCTGAATGAATTTAAATAGAAAATTGGCGGTTGAAAATATGATAAAAAAACATGTCAGAGACAGTAACTTGAGGATTGAGGAATGTGTGAAATTCTGAGGGAATGCATAAATTTTCAGTGAAAACCAATGTCATTTATTTTCAATTAGAGTTGGTGATTTGTTTGAGTATACATGAACGATGTGACAGCTGAGCAGAGTTCAACTTTATGTAAATGTAGTGGCTATCAATTGGAGAGTGGACAGTGATATAATTTTATACAGTAGTCAAGTAGAAACGCCTACAAAAAACCAACAGTACATCGACCTGGAAAACATTCTGTTCATCAAAGAACACTGAGAAAAAAAATACAAAAATACGAAGTGCGGCTGTCAACACTGATATTAATATTAACAATTCAGCATATTAGAACACTGAAGTATGGAGCCCCGTAAGGGACATGGTGGTGGAAAAAATTCGGGGTGGGAGGAAAAAATATTTTTCAAACATTTTGCTTTCGCAAAGATATTTGTGTTCTCTCGCGAAACCAGTTGAGTTCAGACAAACTCTTCCTGTTTACTTTACAGCTTGCAGTGGTTCATACAGCTCCGTATGTTCACAATGGAGCGGTTCATAGAATTTAATTTTGAACTTGGACTCAAGAATAAAGAAATAGGCCTACAGTCAGTCCTTCAAGGCATGGTTTTGGTACATTATAAAACGCTTAATGTGACTTAATGTTTTAAAACAGTGACGGATCAAATTCGATAATAATAAATTCTGATAAAATTATTAGGCTAAAATTAATAACCTTATTAATAATATTACTATTAATAAAGCAGAATAGCCCAAAATATGAACGCAACACCCTGCACGTTAAGCTTTTTCTCCCCCATAGAAAACGCTAATGAACGAAGACGGTGATTTAAAAATACCAAATCTGTTTACGTTTTTTTTTTGGCTACGCACAGAAAAGCAGATGAGCGCAGAACAGAACAGCTTGCAGTGGTTCATAAAATGCTTAACGCGGCCTAAGATGATTAAAAAGGCCAAATATGCTATATTATATATGTATTAAAATATGTACTGTGTACATGCAAGCCCAAAATATGAGCTGAACTGCACGATAAGCATTTTCGCCCCCATAGAAAAGTGTGCTTAACATACTGAATAACAGTTATAAAAAGTTTTATATTTTATAAAAAATATACGCACAGAAAAGCAATTCTTATTTATTCTTGAGTCCAAGTTCAAAATGAAACTTTATGAACCACTCCATTGTGAACATACGGAGCTGTATGAATGTACTGTAAGCTGTAAAGTAAATGGGAAAAGTTTGTCCGAACTCGACTGGTTTTGCAAGAGAACGCAAATATCTTTGTGAGAGAACGCAAAACATTTGAAAAATATTTTTTCCTTCCCCAAATTTTTTCTACCACCATGTCCCTTAAGGGGCTCCATACTGAAGACTGGAGCAACGATGCTGAAAATTCAGCTTTGTATCACAGGAATAAATTACATTTTAAAATATATTCAAATAGAAAACAGTCATTTTAAATTGTAATAATATTTTACAATATTAGTGTTTTTACTATAGTTTTGATCAAATAAATGAGGCCAATGTGAGCATAAAAGTCTTTCCCTGTATTATTAGGTCTCTAGAAGCCCCCTCCAACATTATCTGCCTGTCTCTCTTACCTGACACACTATTTCAGCGGTCATGGTAACCCTTGTGCTGGAAAAAACGAGATCCCCCAAGCCCTACCTGTACCCTACCCTCTGGCAACAGCACTCTCACGAGAGCTTCTCCAGCGCATGAGAATGGAGCCTAATGAGCTTATGTGGTGAATCAAGTGTGTTAGATTAGCGAGACATCCAAAATATGCAGTGCTGGACTGCCACTATGAACAGTGCTGGAAACATATTTCACATGTGTGTGTGTGAGACACAATTTGTAATATTTTTTTAAAAAATCTTTAAAATACAATCTTTAAAAAATTCTTTATTGTTATCAACAGTTCCATTAAGAATCTTCAACATCCATGGAACCATTCCATTCAACAGAAGGTTCTATTTGAGTGGGGAAAAAGTTCTTTATATTATTAAAATGTTTTTCACACTTATATATATATATAAAAAAAGGGTTGTGTCAAAATTTCTTTGGGGAACCAAAAATGGTTCTTCTATGGCTTTGAGTGTATAAGAGTGTATGTATTAAACCATTCCTTCTGCTCTCCTATTGCTTTCTTTTTCTCCCATTCCTATAAAATTAAGCCACAAAACAAAAAGATACTTTTAATTATTTTTAAATTAAATACTTCAATTCATAATATGTACACCATTACCAGTAGATACATCCAGCATTCCAGCATTTTTTGTACCACACATCTACAAGAAACAACATCATAATCATGACCCATCATCTCACCCAGCAGCATGATCACAAATAAAAGCATCTTTAAGAGAACTGACATTTGGTGGCAAAAAGACTCTTAATGTATTTGAACCTTTTGCCTTCTTTTGGAGAGTGACCCCTGAAAATAGCGTTCCTTGATTTTTCTTTTAACTGCAGGCTTTTTGTCTACAATGTATAAATATTTTTATGTATCACAGATGCAGAAAGGCACAATGGTTTTGATCTATAGTAAGTAAATATTGCAAATGGGTGGAGGAATGTTTTTATTATACGTAGTTTCAAAGAGCAGGTGCACTGGACGTGGTCTACCTGCTGATATTAAGCATGGTTGATGTCCTTTTAATAAACTGTATTTCTGTCTATCACCTATCACATTGAACATTTGAATATTTAAGCACTAAGACCCAAAGTCAGCTTTAATTATTTTGTGTGTTTCTGTTGAACATTTTGTTGGGCATTTTGAGTAAGGTGTGGAATCTGTGGACAATGATACTGTGATGCGGTATTTGTGTTCTCAGCAATGCACCACGGCATGAATATATTATGCAAATTACTATTTGTTTTAACGTTAACTGCTTATACTGCTAGTTTCCTTGCCAGTTTCGGTTGTCCATCATGATAATTATTTACATCTTTTACTTAATGTTTTGCTGTTGTTGTCAGTGTTGAATTGTTACGAATTGTGTTTTAAATGTTGAAGTCCATGCACATCTACAGTAGCAAGAAAATATAAGTTCACTCTTGTTGAAAGTTAGTGATGCATAGCCTTGTGACATAGGAGAGCTTGATTTCTGGATCTATGGAATATTAGGACTGATCTAGTTTAGTTCCATTTCATGGCCCCATTCTTGTTTAGAGTGTAAAAGATAAGCGTTTCTGTTTCAGAATTTATGATCTGCTTCTGGACTACCTCAGATGTGTAACATTTTTAACTCAAAACAATTTTTATTAACTAAGCGCACAAGCAATTGTGTGTAGACCTTTGTGAATAGTGTACATTTTTAGCTAAATCTGCTTAGCTTTCTGTGGAGATCTGTGGGCTGGTTGATAGTAGCCAGCCAGGTTGATATATCAAAAAGGCATGCTGAGATCTTCTGTGAGAAGATGGAGATATTTGGGTGAAAGTACCGAGCAATATGGTGAATGGACCTGGAGAATAGAGATGGACCAGGTACTGAACCTTGTGGGATTCCAGCATTGAAAGTAGGGTTGGGTGGTAAACGATATCATATCGAGATCCCAATAAAATCTGTCAATAAGCTCTGGACATTTTTACTCATTATGAATTAATCTAACAGCTGATCACACAGCAGAAATTATGGCATTAAGGCATGCACCGGTCAGTGCATGTCGCTAATAAGTCTGCATGTTCTAAGCATCTGTGTGAATGAGTGCCATAGTTTCATCTGCTAGACAAACTCAAACACATGATGCTCACCTTGTTTTCAGCGCCTGTTCTCAATAAATGAGAACTAGGGATGTGGATCTCCATGACTGAGGTGGATGTGATACGCATCTTGATGCATAGCCAATGATACAAAACATTAAATATACATATGAAGCACCCTTATTACGATGCAGTGCGATCCGAATTCAGTAAGATTCAACACAATGAAATACAATGCAATACGATGCAATGGAAAAAAAATATGATGCCATGCAATTATTTGGTTCAGACAGACAGCCATGTTAATCTATATTCTATATGGCTCTGAGGACACGCCTCAGTTTCTGTAGTGTTGTGATACCTCGTAGCAGCAGTAGTGATGAGAGGATGTGCTTGAGAAACAGTTTAGAGAGGAGAAATCAATCTACATATAAAATATTGGCCACAAATTATTGGTCACTTTCTAAATAATAAAAGTATAACGCATATGGGTCAATATCACCACAGAGTGCCTTTCAACCCTCACAATACTCAAAAATTTTGCTTTTAATTTCCCATTCGCTTTGTCATATCATAAATAGTAGACACTCAAGTACTATAGAAACATATTTGCTGAGCTCCCACACATTTTTTTTAGATAATTATGGGCCATTATTCAAAGCATAAACAATAAGATATGTCCACCCTGTCATGAACATATATATTACTGTTAAATACGTTTTCATTGCAAAATTATGATGCAAATTATATTTTCTGAAAGGTATGATGTCCCTTTCCTAAACAGGGTTATTTGTTTGCTTTCAGATCCTAAATACATAAAAGATTTAATGTAAACCATGTGTTTTTAAAGAAACTCATACAATTCACACATGTATTTTTTCTTATTTGGAGAAAACTGTGATATTTGAATGCAGTTTTTTGTTTGCATGTTATTGCCCCCACACCTAGCTACAGAATACACTGGATTATATAGATATGATTGAATTATTATTTAAAATATTATTGTAAAATATCAAGGTGACAGGGTGGACCAGAACATGACGGTGTGGACACATAATGCAGAACACACAAATCATGACAAAATATAAAAATGAAACATTTATTCAACTTCTAAAAAAAATAATATAATAATAATAAATAATATAATTACATCCTCAATCACATTGATATACCGACCCCTCCCCATTCATTTTCCTTCAGTCCACCCTGTCATGCGTCTGTCCACTCTATCGAGTCTAAGTGGCTGACAGGGTGGACATTTTGAGCTTCAATTAGCATATTAACTTACAACAAACTGTGACTAGCTAAACATTTAGTCTGGTTGTTGAAGAGAATTTGGTATATTTAAACTTACATATTTTGAAAATACTGTATTCTAATCACTTCTGGCATATTTTATGCCGACAGGGTGGACATGTTAAGTTTGGGAAAAGCAAGTGACCAAACTCATACGAAGAAAATTTGTCAATTGAAAAGTCACCAATTTGTCCTGATGTCACTAAAGGGGATGGTCTTTTCTTAAAGGGGCGGATTTCCCAACACGACAGGGTGGACAACTATTCAAGGGACATGGAAAAACTCTTCTTTTTTATTAAATAAAAATATTGTGTTTATTACCAAATGATCAATACACTCAAATTGAGTTTAACAAAAAATTAACAAAATATTACTAGAGAACAAAATGTTTTAATTTTATGATTTGACTGTATTCTACTCTCATTCAAATTTAATGAGCAGTGCATGGGACAAAGAAAAATAACACGCATCCTCTTACAGAAAACAAAAAAAAAATCTAGAAAATGTATCTAAAGAGACAAGTAATGCTTTTGTTATATAAAACTTAGCCTAATATAACACACCCTTTTAAAGTCATTTTTATGTTAAGTTATCATGGCAAATGAGTTAGGTACAGGACACCAAAAGGCACCCTACAGCGATATTGACCTATATACTAATAATTATGTATAAATAAATCAGTATTTACAAATGCAAATATGTTAGAAACGATGCATTGCGATACAAATGCCAACTTGTATTCGATGCACACTTTTTTAAATCAGTGCACTGTATTGTTAACTTTTATGCCGATGCAGCGATGTGAATCTTACCATCCCTAATGAGAACACCTGAATTTCATCTCCAGAGCTGCTCTGAGAGTCACTTCATCAGCTTTACACCTTTTAAATTGAGAAAAACTAACGACAGATACAGACTGAAACTGAAAGACCATCGGGACAAACCGGTCAAAATAAAAGTTAAGTTTAACTTGAAGAAATTATGACAATTACATTACTATTGTATACTAAAATGTAATTCTTAAAGAATTACTATTGTTATTAATTTGATATATTAAGAAATATCACACAATCAAGATATTTTTTTTCCATTAATTTATACGTTCTGTTGTGCTGCATCTTGACAAAAAAAATAAAAATGCTTTTTTTGTTGTAAATAATTTCTTATTTGATTGCATTTTAAAAGATTGATTAAATAGTTATTACATTTTATTAATTAATTACATTAGACACAATTTTTATGATAAATTTGTACAAATTTTTTATGTACAATCAATTTTATTTCTAACTGTTCTAAATTAATTTTAAATCATTTTTAAAATCATTTTAAACGTTTTTAAATTCCTTGTTTTATTGTGATTATTTTTTTATGATTATTTTACTTCCTTTTATGTAAAGCACTTTGAAATCCCATTGTGTATTAAATGTGCTATATAAATAAACTTGCCTTGCCTTGCCTAAACCATAAAAAAATGAAAAGGAAAACATGAAATTTAGGAGAAGATGTAAAATGTATTTCATGGGGCCCTAAATTAAAAGTTAGCTTACTCACTGGAGTTTAATTGTGAACAAACAAGTTATGTTTACATTCATTCTCAAGGTGTAACAATTAGCACAAATCATTTTCTTCATTCTAATGGTCAATGAATATTGTGATAAATATCAATATTGTATGATATGGAAAAAAGTATATATATATATATATATATATATATATATATATACGCATTTAAAGTATTATAAATACAATATTTTTGGCCATATCCCCCATCCCAAATTGAAAGATTGCCAAATTGGGTTAGCCCATATTTGATATTTTATCAAAGTGAAAAATAAGCCATGGAAGTGAAGAAACAGATATGCCAGAAATCAACAGCTAGTGGTTCATTTTTTTTTTTACTGCAGCAGAGAGACCCAGCGTGTCCACGGGCCGTTGTGTTTGATCAATGTGCATGCTGTGGTCTAGTAGTAGTTAAATCTCTGAGCTGGTAAATGAAAGGTTTGCAGGTTCAAACTCCTCTAGGATGATCCAGTAAGCATTGCACCATTGAGCAAGGCACTTAACCCCAGGTTGCTCCAGGGGGACGGCTACTGAATTAACTGTTTTATTCAGTGTCACTGTAGGTAACAGCATCCGCTAAATTACTAATTAGGTAAATCATTTGTTAATTAATTAGTGTCCAGTGCAAGACGCTTTGGCTGACGTACGTACTTCTCTCATAGCAAGCAGAACAGTGCTCTTAACTAAACCTGATAGGAATCAACATAATATATTAGACAGTATTATTTTTAAACAATAGCCAAATATAGATATTTGGTTAGTGTTGAGCAGCGTTTAAAAAACTATACAGGCTAACATTTTCAATAAAAAAAAAGACAAAAAAAGAAAGCAGCTTTGTAATACTGGGAAAACCCCCCAGCTACACCAACCTTTTATTTAAACAGCCAAGACATGTTATTTTTATTTCCAAAAGGGGCTGCGGCTGTTGTAATGTGAAAATCAGAACTCATTTTCTTTAATTGAAAGTATCTTTTACTTTGAAAATAAAGGATGACTGATTTTTACCCTTTAAGACATTTGTAAAATAGAATGATAGATTAAGACAAAAGCAAATACAATAAAAAGTCATTTCAGGTTATAATATTGCAAGTGTATGTTTTGTTTCTTAATGTTATGGATAATTAGACTTCTGCAAGTGAGCACATAATGGGAGTGAATCACTTACAGCAGCTTATTTAAGAAGCCGCTTGATGCTCAAATGCTTTTTTGAGGCTGGTGCTGTTTTACATCTTCCTATCATCACAAAACTTGCTTCAGATTGTGTTTAATATGGACTTTAACCCACTCGCCTGCTCTGTTGACATAGGGACGTTGTAGTCGCCATAATTTGCATCACCTTACGATGCTGCAGCATACGAAGTGCTGCAACAGTTTAGCCTGTTTCCCAAGCATGGGGTCTGTTGCCATGGCAAAATATTGAAATATTCAGAACTGTTCAGCCGTTACCTGACATTCAAAGAGTTACAAAAGATATTCTTTGTTCAGGGACTGAACACATACATTGCCTGTTTTATCTTTATTATTATTAGTCATTTATTGATAATATCTTGATAGCCTAGATTAATACCATGATGTGTTTTGATCGATACATTTTGCATATTATTTTTCCAAAATCTTTGGTAGCTCTACATTTCTGATCAGAGTATGTCGAGAGTATGAGCTACACGATTTTGCCTTGAGCAAGGAGCGTTTTTATCTATTTTTTAAGACTCTCGCTCCAAACTCACTTCAAAAGCACTCCATCAAAATAACATTCGAATACCCGATGTCTGCATGAATTCACCATTTGTTAAAATGTGTAAATGCACTATTAGTAGTCTGAAAGAAAGGTGGAATTTGTCAAATATCATTGAGAAGGCATCGGTCAGAAATACTGAATGTGTACTGAAATTAATGATGTGCGAAGAGCAGGAATGGCTAATTTAAAAAGATGAAAAAAGTTCATTTCACATCCGCACTGGAGGAATGTTTTCATAGTTCCTATAACTATTGGTGGTATCCGCTTTTTGCCATGTTCGCACTGCAGGAATTAGGAATGATTTTAGTTATAGGAACACCTTTTGGTGGGAATGAAATGAACCTAGGGACAGATTTAGTTTTCATGGAACACTCTGGTGGCCAGTTCCTATAACTACCAAGTGCGAAAGTCCCTGTAATACCTAAAGAGGCACTATATGTCACTATTGTTTCAGATGTGTAGTCTATTCAGAATTTCAGACAATCATACCATCATAATACATTACTATTGTATCTGTACTTTGCTCCAAATATGGCTGTTGTGCTCGTTGGGACCTGAGCTCGATTCTGAGGGTTTAGACCTGTTTACACCAAGACAAATGTCCGGTGTGAAAATTAAGTGAATGAGTTAAATGAATAGTTCACCCAAAAATGAAAATTACCCCGATTTACTCACCCTCAAGCCATCCTAGGTGTAAATGACTTTCTTCTTTTAGACGAATACAGTCGGAGTTATATTAAAGTGCCCCTATTATGGATTTTAGAAAATGAGCTTTCATGCAGTGTGTAACACAGCTCTAAGTGAATGAAAACATCCTGCAAAGTTTTAAATCTGAAAGTGCACAATAGTGTATAAAGTTATTGTCTCTCAAAAGAATAAGTTGACTCTGAATCATTGAAACGAGTCATTTTTTAAAACGAATCCCAAGCCGTTTCATGTTAAAGTCAACATAAAACATTAGCATATTGCCGCCCACTTGTTGTGCGCGCAGACCCGGGAGAACTTGATTTTTGCGTTGGTCTGAATGAAAATGCAAATTTTTTTTTTGCCACTAGGTGCCGCTTTTGGAGCGTTAAAAATAGCTGTTTCCAATTGACCAATCACCGCAGATTAGCGTCAAACAAAGGAGGGGTTTGGAAAAATTAATCGTTGAGCGAATCGTATGGGAGTCCTTGAGCAAATAAGATAAAAAAATAAATGCATATTATAAGAAAATGAAAGTGTTTTTTTGACCTTGCATGTATGTCAGCCTGTTGTTGGGGACTCCCAAAACTGAAAAATATGAACGTTTCATAACCCATAATAGGGGCACTTTAATAAATGCCCTGGCTTTTCCAAGCTTTATAATGGCAGTGAATGGGTGTTGAGGTTTTGAAGCAAAATAAAGTGCGTCCATCCATCATAAAAAGTGTTCCACACAGCCCTGGGAGATTGATAAAGGCCTCCTGAAGCTAAATGATGCGTTTGTGTAAGAAAAATATTTAAAACTATATAAACTGTAATCTCTATCTTCCGCTAACTGTTGTACACGTGTTCACGAGAGGGTGGCGTCCAGCGGATGACGTAGGATGTAGCGTAAGCTCCGGTGAGAAGTGATGAACGTGGAAGCACAGAGGAGAGAGCAAAACACCAGTCACGAATTAGAAGTACAAAATGAGGATTTTTAAAGAAAAATGTCACAGGATTACGATAGAAGCCAAGAGGAGACTGGTTTTCCTTTGCTGTAAACAAAACTAGGTTCTCGTGAGACTAGCATATTATCACAGGAGCTTACGCTACGTCCTGCGTCATCCGCTGGACGCCACTCTCTCTCATGAACGCGAATAGAACAGTTAGCAGAAGCTATAGATTACTGTTTATAACGTTTTAAATATGGATATTTTTCTTACACAAATGCATTGCACTTTTTTAACGAAAACTGTTATATTCTCTTTTCCGGCGAGTCACGCTTTTGGTCATGTACCAGTTTCAGGTTTTCACTCCTTTGCAGTGCACTCTCAGAAAACAAGGTACAAAAGCTGTAACCTTTTCAAAAGGTACAAATATGTATCATTTAGGTACTAATATGTACCTTTAAGGTGCTTATATGCAACCTTTAGGGGTAAAGCTATACAAGTGTACCTTTTTTTCTGACAGTGTGTGTACATGGCCAGTAAGAGGTTTGCAACAGAGAATAGACTCGTCGAACATATTTGCAAACTCGTGTTTAAGTTTAATTGACGTCTAAATGTTAGTGGATGCCATAAGACAAGAGAGTTTGCCTAGGGCACTAGTTCATCATGTGGGCATCGAGCAACGCAGCGCAGTAGAGGAGCGCCAAAGGTTTGGGCTGAAAGCACAGGAGACACACAAGGGTCAAGAGTATGGAAGAATGATATGAATACCTTTAAAACATTTCTCAGCATAACCATTGCGTTAATGACTGAGAGGGTAGCGGGTTGTCTCACACAATAACTACCAGCTGAGGTCAGTGCATTGCCTTGGGTGAGCACCCGTGCTGCAGAAGTGGTTATGAGATGTGAGAAGAAAAATAGTTCATCGAAGGTTTGACAACAAGGACAAGTCAGACGAGAACTTAAGAGAGAAAAAGCTGAAATGTCAGAGCGACAGCACTCTAAATAGACTGAGAATGAGGTAAAGAGAGAAGATAATGACTGCTCTCTGTCTAGAGTTTCTTGTCATTTTGCTCCCAGCAAGAGTCAGAAAATGTAGCAATGTTTTTTTTTTTCCCCCTCATTCTGCAACAATCTACTCTTTGGAAATGCATGACTCATATACCAATGCTTTTTATCCGTTTTAAAAGAGATCACAGGTTTGCATCTCAGCAAACTATTTAAACACTTCTTGGTGGTGTAAAGCGCCTACTTGTGGTCGCAGTTGAAATTGATCCCTCATGCATTATTGAATTAAAAAAAAAGTCCTTTTAAAACACTAAAAATACTGTTTTGCTTTACTTCAAAACAAGAATGTAATAAATATTGTAATTTAAATGTTTTTTATTTATAAGTATTATTTTACTTAAAAAATTATATATATAATAATATTGTCCCATAACCCTACAGAGGATAAGTGGGTTGGAAAAGGATAAAAATAATAATTGTGATTATAATAATATTGTCCTTTCAAAATCTTAAAAAATATTTTGTTTTCAAAACAGGAATTTAACAAATTCACTTTCAAAATATCACAAGTATTGTTTCCTTTTATTCAAATATGTTCAAAATAATTAGTTTATTTTTTTTAACAATATAATAGTCTATAATAATATTTTCCCACGATCCTACAGAAGATAAAATAAAGATAATAATATTGTACTTTTAAAATAATGAAAGCATTTTATTTTACTTAAGAATATAATATTGCTCTGTTTTCAAAACGAGAATATTAAAAAACATAGTACTTTAAAATATTCGAAAGTGTTTTTTCCTTTTACTCAAATATAATACATACTGTACTAAAATACAGAACGTATCATTTTCGCTAACTTCAAAACGAATAAGATGTAATATACAAGAATGCTGGTTATACTGAAATATTTTTTATATAAAAATAGATGAATCCCACACACTGCTGTAGCTTGCAAATTATATTTTTATGCAACATTATGATGAAAATCTCTTTAAAAAGTCAGCTTGAATTAATGACAACACAACATTCTGTTTTAGAACACCTCAGTTCTGTAACACTTTGATTCCGTTGGCCTTCCTGCTTCTACAGCCAACCATTGGAGGAGAATTTGACTTGAAGCTGTTCTAAATCTGCCTTTGATAAAGGCTGCAGCGGGGGCCGGCACACACCGCCGTGATATCCAAACCACTCCATTGCTTGTTTTAAAGCGGGAACGCCATACTGCCGAGTTACCTATAAAAAAGGGGGGAAGGGACATTGCAGTTTAATGAATAGAGTTGAAATCAATCATAGATTCTCTTTTACACAAGGTCAAAGGCATCGTTTAGAGTCTGTTCACTCTGATCAAACCTTTTAGGATAGGCCAGTTATGTTTTTCTTTTTTTCAAAAGCTTATTTACACCATATTGTGAATCTTTCTCATGGCCTTTGAAGCAGAGCTCATGTTCAGCAGCTCTTGGGGGAAGGGTTGCTTCCAATGTTTATCATGCCTATATAGCAGTAAATGTGTCTGTGGTATAAATGTGCGGCGTTGCCATGGCGATGCGATGCTCACTGCTGTGTTGGGTTCGATGAGGCGATATTGGAGCTCTCTGGCCTCGTCCCAGCGTCCTGAAACACACAGCTGTGCTAGATCACACACCTGCTGACCCAGGACATTTGCCAGGGCGCACACGCCTCCCACTGCCCCTATAACAAACAGAGTCAAATCGGCTCTTAAAGGAATAGTTCACTAAAAAATATTTGGCTGAAAACATCCTCACCCTCAGGCCATTTAAGATGTAGATGAATTTGTTTCTTCATCAGATTTGGAGAAATGTAGCATTACATCACTTGCTCAGCAATGGATCCTCTGCAGTGAATGGGTGCCGTGAGAATGAGAGTCCAAATAGCTGATAAAAACATCACAATAATCCATAAGTAATCCACACCACTCCAGTCCATTAGTTAATGTCTTGTGAAGAGAAAAGCTGTGTGTTTCTAAGAAATAAATCCATCATTAAGACGTTTTTAATCTTTAAGCTGTCCATAATCCATAATAACGCTTCCTCCAGTGAAAAAGTCCATCTCCTGTTGTCTTTCACATCAAAATCCAGACCAGGAGAAAGCGCTATTATGGATAGAGGACTCACCTTTCAGCTGGAAGCAATGGTTTGAAGCCAAAAGCTGCATGTTTGTAAAAAAACAAATCCATCATTAATACTTTTTAACTTTAAACTGTTGCTTTTTGTCAAAATTCAAGTCTATAATCCATAATTACGACAGCGTTTTAGTGCACGTTAAAAAATAAATTGAAGATGAGATTAAAGTCGTAATATTTTGAGAAAAAAAGTCAAAACAATTTTAATCTTGTAATCTTAAAGATTAAATGATCTTTACTTAATATCCTAATGATGTTTGGCATAAAAGAAAAATGGATCATTTTGACCCATACAATGTATTGTTGGCTACTGCTGCAAATATACCTGTGCTACTTATGACTGGTTTTGTGCTCCAGGGTCATATATTTGTTTGGACTACTTTCACTTGTAAGTGGAAAAACTTGAAAAAAATGTGCTTGATCTGTGCATACTTCACTTCTGATTCAGACAAGATGACCTTTCCCTGGAGAAAGCTATATTATGGATTATTGACTTGAATTTTGACAAAAATTGACATCTTAATGATGGATTTGTTTCTTACAAACACATAGCTTTTCACTTCACAATACATTAACTGATGGACTGCAGTGGTGTGGATTACTTGTGGATTATTGTGATGTTTTTATCAGCTGTTTGGACTCTCATTCTCACGGCACCCATTCACTGCAGAGCATCCATTACTGAGACACTGATGCAATGCTACATTTCTCCAAATCTGATGAAGAAACAAACTCATCTACATCTTGGATGGCCTGAGGATGAGTACATTTTCAGCTAATTTTTATTTATGGGTGAACTATTAATTTAATATCACATCGGTAAGGTATGCATGCAAGCAAAGGTCCAAAATAACCATGTAAAAACATTTAGAAATTCAATACTGCTAACTTGCATTCACTATGTGACTGACACACTACAGACCCCTCCCACATAAACAACAGTTTGATTGACAGCCTGACACCACCTATGCTCATGATAATGGCCTAGCGACTCGCCACCCCCAGTCTTTCTGACAGATATTAAGGCAACTTTGATTGTGTTGATTAATTGACAGGCTTCCTAGACGCTCTCCCACAAGCTGGCATTTGATTAGCTGTAGTTTTGTCTCCCGGTAAGTTATCAAACTTCGTTGTTATGAGAAAAATGAGGTGGATGTTGTATTAGGACTGACATGTTTGTATTAGGGACCATCTTTCTACTGTTATTTCTGTCAATGTGCATTAATCAGCTGCCCTTCAAGGTGAACGGCAACAATTTGCTTGATTTGTTTTTTATTATGGTCACAAATTGTTTGACGTGTTCAGCTTGTCACGTTTAAATGATTACTCTTAATGTACTTTCTGTATTTTATGAGGAATTTGAAACAGTTTGTACAGACAAACAGAATAAATCAACTGCAGTGTCTCCAACGTAGGTCATAATTAACCTTAAGTCAAAATAAAGCCTATTTTTAAGGTCCATTTAAATATTTTTGCATTGTGACATTAAGTAGATCTATGTCAAAACTCCCACAACTCTGTCGCCTACTATAAAACAAAGAAAAAAAAAAGTTAAGTACATTTTTAAAGTACAACTAGTATATAATATAGTAGCATGTGCTGTAATACTGATTATTTACTTATTTAAAACAATAAATAAACAAAACATAAATAAATAAATATTGTATGGCAGGGTGCATGAATATAAGAGGATTAATACTTTGAAAAATATTAGATGGTGTAAAGATGATTAAAAACTGATTCTCACCGACAGCGTATGCAGCCATGAGGAAACCAGCAGATCCTGCAAGAAGCTGGAAATCCTGCGATCTGGTTTTCTGCACAATCAGAGCTATTCTGGTGATCTGTCAATTATCAAATATTAAAGCGTTTTAAGGTGATAAAAGGGAGTGAAAAAAGAGACGGAGGTATAACGGAGACGTAAACAGAAAAAAAACAACAACTGAAAAACAATTATTACTTTGAAAACAGTGATTAATTTTTAACAAAAAGTAACAATGTCCAGGACTTCAACATGACCGAAGGAGAGAGTAAAATCTATTTTCCCTTGAATTTTGTTTCCGCTCATTTGTCATTCGTCTGATAGTATTACAAATAAAAAGCAACTCATGGAGAAAAACTGAATTAATGACTTTCAAAGCAGATCAGCAGAATTCAAACTGTCAAACATCAATAGCAGAATAGAAGAAAAAAATAAATGACACAAAAAGACTTAATGCATTCATGAAACAATGAATTAATCAAAAAAGAAATACATTTTCAATTGTAATCTTGTTATATATACTGTGTACCGGCCCACTTCAAGCACTGTGTATATATATCAAACTATTAATGGCATTTAATCGCATCCAAAATAAAAGGTTTGTTTACATAACATTTGTGTGTAATGTGTATATTTATTATGTATATATAAATCAAACATGCATGTATATATTTAACAAAAATGTTGTTTATATATTAAATATATTTATATATAATATAAAATATAGGAATATGAATATATAAATGTGTAAATATTTTCAAAATATATACTGTATGTGTGTGTATTTACATATACATAATAAATATACACAGCACACATATACATATATTATGTAAACAAAAACTTTTATTTTGGATGCGATTATGTATGTATGTATGTATGTATGTATATATAAAAACACTATATTAAATATGTATTATGGCAGCTCTTACATCTCCACCGCTGTCTTTGAGGCCGACAATATTTGGATGCTGGGAAAGTTGAATTATTGCATCCACAGGCAGGTCGAGACCCGTGTTTGCTGGCACGCTGTACAACACAACTGGCACTGAACTGGAATCTGCCACCTTGGAATTGAAGAAAGCAACGATGCATTTTAATAAGACAAAGTGTGAACCACGATTGAACTAAGTAAAATGCAAATGAGCGCAACGATATGCATAAGGTCCACAGTTCCATTGAGATAGAGAAAACAGTCTTTGATTAAATACGAAAATACAATTACTCAAGACTACCTTAGTGTAGTGGTTTATAAGAGCTCGGCTATCCATTCGACCGCGGTAAAAACAAGGTGTTACTACTAACAAACAGTCAGCACCGGCGTCTGCCATTCGCTGGCTCATTTGGATCGTGGCTCTGGTGGCTAAAAGAATAGACAAAGAAAACAAAACAAATGTTATCTAGTGTGTAAATGGCATCTGGCGTATATAAATAAATACCCAAGAGAGATGTACATTCACAGCCAGATCCAGCCATGAGTAACTTGTCTTGTGGCAGCGCCTGTTTGACTCTCTTCACCACCTCAACCCTCTCCTCCACTGTCAGGTATGGATATTCCCCATTAGAGCCCTGCACCACAAGACCTGCCAGTGCAACAAACAGCCAGTCCTACAATTAGACCTTAGGATGAGGAAAAATATAGAGATGTCATTTTCAATACGTCCACTAGACGGTGCACTGCAAAAGAGGACTTTAACCTTAACGGCTGACATTTGTTAACTATTGTCAGCATAAAGCTGGGTCACACAAAATCTATATTACAATAGCACATATTAAATGTTGTAGGTTTTACATTCATAACATGTCCCTGTGGTTTCTGCTGCAAAGTGTATTGTGCGTTTGTCAAAAAAATGAAACAGCCCACCTCTGAAAGGTACATTGGCATACTTCTTAAGATTGTCATCCAGTCTTTGGTAATCCACATCTTCTCTCTGAGTGAATGGAGTGGCAATGGGAGGATAAATCCCACTTATATCCAGCCGTTTCCCAGCACTTTGACTCTTATTTCTCCATGTGGAAACCGCTGATCTTCTGCACAGAAGACTGAAGCTTCTTACTGCAAACATGCCGCTGGTTGTGATCCGTCTGTAGGAAAGAAAACAGATGTGGTTAAAGGAAAATGTGAACTCTGGTATATTCTAAAGCTGCCATGCAGTTAATAATCAACACACTTATCACCTCTAAACACTGACAACCCTTGGGAAAACATTTGGGGACGCTTGTTATCATAAATAAAGATGTTTATGAACCTGACAAGTATTCACATAGCATTTATGCAAAATCTCAAATGATCTGGCTCAATAAATATGTGATATAACGCATATAAAATGTATCTGGGAGACAACTTTGTTTTGCATACCTGGTTGCTGCAGATGTTCAGACAGTCTCGCAGAAGCATAGTCCTTATTTACTCTGTCAGAAAACTCGACAAGTTTGTCGTGGTTATTAGTGTTTATTATTAATCTGTTGTTGTATCTGAAGAGAAACCGTCCTGCTTGTGTGTAATGAACAGCTGCAGGAGCAGCTCGTGCACTTCACTGACTAAAGTCCGCATGCAACTCCACGATTCCCAAGTTTAGCTTTTGAATATTAATTACGGTCCTGACGTTGCTTGGAAACCTTCTTGAAACGTTATGTCATATATTAATAATTGTTTTGAGACATGTCAACAGCGACTTGCTGCTTCCGGAAGTAAAAAGCCCTTTCGTTTTCTCCATAAGGGAATTGACTTTGAATGACTAAATATAAGCTTGTAAAAACAGATGTACCATGAGCGTCGAGGCTGTTTATAAGCTGAAGCAGTCATTCCACTTTATGCGATTTAAAACCACGTTTAAATGTGCTATTTCTGATGAAGAACTACACTACCCATAATCCTATACAGAAATGTCGACCAATCATAGGATCGGAGCTTTGCCGGGCTCCGCCCACTCTTAAAGCACTGCGAACCTCCTAAATCGAGTCGGTCTCCCTAAACTAAACTGCTTGTATATTTTATAAATCTACCCTAATCAAACACACCTGAGCATGCTAATCAATGTCTTCAGGATCATTAGAAAATCTGGGCTGCGTTCAGCCCCGAAAAAACGGTGCAAAACGTTTATTAAACGGAAACGGTGGTGCGTTGAACACCCTGTTCTGATGACACAAGAGTTGCAAATATGGCAGCTGAGAAGGCCATTCTTTGTGTTCTTTTTGAAGAATTTTTCGGAGCCTGATGAAATCGGTGTAAATACGTGTTTAATACTGCAAAATACGCTCGATGTTACAGTCACTGCCCTTGCCGTCCAGAATAAAAGAGAACATCCCAATCGAGTGAAGGGGTTTTTGGAAACCGTGGTTCCTAATTATTGTGATCCAACATCTGCCTCGCATTTCAGGATGAAAAGACAAACATTTCAGGTGAAGGATAATCCACTTCTTACCTGCGAGACTGTTTTATGATCTATGTGACCTTATTATTTTTATTGTGAGTATTAGGCTTATCATTATTGCTGATCACTGTTGTTGTGCTATGATATTGTAATATTTGGGTCATTCTAGAATTGGGGGTACATTTCAAGCTGAGAAAGAAAACAAAAAATAGGAATATTTTTTTTGTTAAACTTTTTTATTTTCATAGAACACACTTTAAATGTAATATTTTCTATATTTGCTGATCTTAAACTTGTAAGATTTTAAATATTTATTCTGAAAATCAATGTACTAACTGTCAACTCTATTGTAGACAAATTGGGTCAAACATATAGAGTTAACAAATGTCACACAATTTAAAACCCTGTCCTCCCTGGGAGAACTTCTGTCTCTTCATCCATTAATTCAACTTTAAACCTAAAAATATATAGACTTTTTGTTTTAAAGTAAAAATATCAACACGTTTAATTGAAAAGTTGCCAACGTGGTGTGCATTTTCTCTAAACATAGCTTTAAAAATGAATGACATTTTTTAAAATTTCATGTAGTAGTAGTAGTACTATTTAGGCTAATTAGTTTCTGATCAATTTGTTAACAATAAAACATATAATTATCATTTTTAAAACAAAACTTTAAACAAACAGAGTTGACCACCTGTAGTTAAAAGACCAAAAACAGCAACATTTTCTGCCAGATTCTGAAACTGAAACCATTTTAAATGTAACAACTATTTAATTTTATAAAATACATGTGAATTACAGATCTTTCATGTAATTGAAAATTAACTGCATGTGTCTCATGCATTACAGAGCTGGAAAATAAAAGGACGTAGCTGCTCCCTCACCCTGGGCATGCAAATCAGTTATTGGCAATTTCTGCCCATATGTCTTTATTTAGTATTTAAATGTGCACTATGCAAGTTTTTTATAGACATAATAAAAGATTCAAGGAAGAGCAGTTTGCAAGAATTTTAGATTTACTTTGAAGCCATATGTTTACATTATACCATTAGAGCAAAACAAGTTTATATTTTGAGTAGTGGTGTTTTTTCCTTTTGTGCCGTCTATCTCTGTCTATTTTCTACCTTCCTTACAGGGTCAGCATGTCGCTGTGCCCTCTGTTGCCCTTGCCTTTCTGCTGCTGAGAGGTTAGTTTACCTGTAATTCAATTTCTTTAGCCTGTAATGATATAAAACAAATGTATCATTTACAGTAAAATGACCCAGAATCCAAAATAAACATAATAATAATGGAAAATACTTAAATGTGTTTGGGAACATTTGACTCTGTTACTCATTGTCAACTCTGTTAACTTTTTAAACCACTAACAGAGTTGACAATAACAGAGTTGACATTTTCCATCATTTTGTGCTTTAGCTCAAGATGCTAACCCTCAAATCAGATACCACATGGCATGTATAAAAACCAATTTTATGGATTCCCATCATATTATTGTTTTTAAAAAGTTAATGAAAGATTCACTGGAAAATCACAATAACAGGTTTGACAAATAATTAATCTACTATTGGTGTATCCTAAACATTTTGTACAAATTAATGAGAATAAAGAATAAAGACATACATCAATGCCTTCCAAAGATTCCTTAAGGAGGTGACATCACTTGGTGCAAGTCATGTTTTTTCTATGAATGCTTTAAAGATTTTTATGTCTTTTTATAACTGAGGTAACAGAGTTGACCAGAACATAGGGTCAGGCACAAAATGTATTTTTTTTTTATTAATGAAATTAAATTAGATATTTTATGCAATTGTTTATGTAACTTAATAGAGTAAACACAAAAATATGAAAATTAGACTTTTTTATTATTATTATTATAATTATTTCATGATAATTCAAGCTGGATGTATGAATCAGGAGGCAAAGACAGTCAATAATAGGTGTAGTGGCAGTCTTTCAGTTAATATTTTTAAGACAAAATGTCCCTTAATATACACAAAAGCATTGTTTTGGTGATAGCTTAATATAATTTGTGTTATTATTAGTGCTGTCAAACGATTAATTGCGATTAATCACATTCAAAATAAAAGTTTTTGTTTACATAATATGTGTGTGTGCTGTGTATATTTATTATGTATGTATATATAAATACAAATACATGCATGTCTATATTTAAGAAAAATATTTTGTTTATATATTAAATATAATATAATATAAAATATAAGAATATAAATATATAAATGTATATACATGTAAATATTTTCAAAATACATATATGCATGTTTATTTATATATACATAATAAATATACTCAGTACACATACATATATTATGTAAACAAAAACTTTTATTTTGGATGCGATTAATCGCGATTAATCGTTTGACAGCACTAGTTATTATTCAAAACTGATTCAGTGAAGTTTTTGTTTTTGAAAAATAACAGAAGGTTTACCTGGGAGACGCGAAATGTACCCCCAATTCTAGAATGACCCACTTACCATTATATAATAAGAGGAGCATAGAAAAGTTTATGAAAGTGTCACTCCACAATACAATAGCAAACTATATAAATATGTATAGTATTTTTATGTTACATTAATCAGTGTCTAGCACACCTTCCTAAGGAAAGGATATGGACCAGAATACATTGCAATTACTACATGATATTTAGACAGACTTAAAGAAGTTCCAGATCTATACTTGTGCTCTTATTATTTCAGTTATTTTGCCTTTAATGTAAATAAACATGTGCAAACAATATAGTTGCTCTTGTGAATTTATTTTGATGTTAATTACATTTACTTACAAATTCATCATCGTCATGTTGATATGCTATCTTATATAAAACTCTTACGACAAACATGTCTTCTAATATCTTCAATTGATGCGTATACCGAGCTGCAGCGGACATATATTAAATGACTTCACTTGGACCCATTGTGCGAGCTGTCTCTTTAATACCGCGTGGTTTATACACGTTGCTGCTGATTGGGCTGACATTTTTGACACACTCACCAAACAAGAGAAAAGTATCTCAAACCTCGTTGCACACTGTTTCCAGGAAACATGTCGTTCAACCCGGAAACCGTAGCAAAACGTTGGGCACCGGTGTGAGCCTGAATGTGCCCCACAGGTAGGTGTGTTAGATTAGGATTGGAGCTAAACTCTGCAGCACATTGGCCCTCCAGGGCAAGATTTGAGGGACCCTGATTTAATATTTACGGCTGTTTTTAAAAAAAAAAAATTATTTCAATACGTTGTTCACAATGCTTTATGGGAGTATTGATATGGGAAGATGTTAAGCACACAGCCTTTTTAAATCTCAAGTCTTTTACATTTTTCTTCTTGTCTGATTTTGATGATATTATTCACCATCATATACAGTCTTATAACTCTAATGGACACTTCTTGAACAAGTGGGCCAGCACTGTTGACTAAATGTTTTATTAATTCATAAGCATTAATATTCATACATGGTTGTATATCATAGTATAAAAAATGTCTAGCTAAAGAAAAGGAAAGTTATTCCAGGGTATGAATACTCAGAATTGTTTTGTGTGCACTTCATATATAAAACATATTTTTCAGTTCTTCCAAACAGGTCACAATTAATCAACCTTACACACAAAACACAGATGAATCAGCAGTTGTCAAGGTCTTTTTGCTTTTTCTTTAATAACTGATCCTTTAGTAGTCAAGATGTTTTTTTAGTTAATTCGCGATTTTGTACACACTTTTTCCGCTCTACCCATGCAAACCTTTCAAATTAGCCATGCACTTTTGCTTCTCGTTGTATGGTTCCTCATTGAGATTAGCTCTTGAGCCTGACATGAATTCATAAATCAAATATTCACAGATTTTGCACGCTAACTCCTATATTGTGTCTGTGAGAGCGCAGGAGGTTACATACAGCAGGTTTTAAAGCCAGCCCATCATAGCGGTCACAGAAATTCACTCATTTTATTTTGTACAACACAGCTTCAAAATCTTCACACGATGACAAAACATCAACAG
The DNA here is from genome assembly GCA_021397915.2 of Tor tambroides. Classification (NCBI taxonomy): domain Eukaryota; kingdom Metazoa; phylum Chordata; class Actinopteri; order Cypriniformes; family Cyprinidae; genus Tor; species Tor tambroides. The sequence goes on along the minus strand of JAFVLL020002538.1, from coordinate 18,885 downwards.
AATATCAATCACATTTACAAATAAAAACAATAATAAATATAAAAATAATTTCATCAGGTAAACATGGATAGTGTCACATGCAAGTGAGGACAACATAATATTAAATAGACTAAAACAGACAAACCTGTGCCTTGATGCAAAACCAAACAAACACATTTACTCATATACTCAACTCTCAGACATCCAAAGCACACAAATTCATGTTCTTATAATTCTTTAAAGATCACAAGAATATCACTATAACATTTCTTTGTACATTTTTACAATACTATTCTGTATACTATCTCAAAATGTTCTAATCGTTATGTTGCATTATGTTAAGTAACATGTTTATGTTTAAACAAATGCTGAATCATTCTTTTTGTAATTGAAGAAAAAAAATTGTGTAATGTTGCAACTTGTTTCATCACACAAATGTTGTTCTCTTGGAGTCGATCCTTCACTATTTTGTGGGTTCTACTGATTGTAATAATGACATCTAATAGAAAAAAGCCATAATCTTCCAAATGACACCTGAAAAGACATGAGAATGAATCATAAACATCTCAATCATTATTGAATCCTCAGTTTTCATTAAATAAGCTGATATGAACACCAGTTTACCTCCATCTACTCCCAGAAGTAGCGCAGATACCAAATGGTCTCGTTTTTAAGCTGAGGTCCAAATCGAGGATTTGCTTGGGCCAGTATGGCTACTAACCAGCTGTAATGGACATGAATACAGTAGTGAATATTCAAAATAAACTGTATACTAAATACTTTTAAGTACTGTATAGCATCAACAAACAAATAACAGCAAAAATGCACTGTAAACATTGTAAACAGCGAATTTGTAAAGGTGATATCCTATATTACCATGCATGGTTTATTTTTTTTATTCCAATAACCCAAAACATTAATAACAAAATGGAGTATTTTGCAACGTATGTGGCAGTATTTTCCCAAAATTTTTCATTATACTCACAATAAATAGCAGCAAACGGCGGTCAGCACCAAACTGGTTATGATGACACTGTAATTAAACAGTTAAATCAAAAATAAACGCTAATGCAGTACGGAATAAAATTGCAATAACATTTAAATGACACAGGTTATACTGTAGAAGAGCGGGTGCGTTTAAAGATGGATGAAAGATGGATGATCGCTGCGCCTTTATTCCAGCATCAGTCCTCACCCTCTGTTTGGTCCTTTCGGTACAAAAAACGGGGCGACGACCCCGGCCAGACCCCACAGCGTGGTGAAACAGATCATCGGTAAAGCCAGCGAGTGCGACACCATCGCGACACAATGCGTGATTCTGGACAATACAATATAAAGATATCAGCATCCAGTTCAGTACAGCGCGATCTCTCACTAATCCTTCGCTCACGCCCACCTGCTCCTGATTGGACCGTTGCTATTCTGAGTCTGGTCGCTATTGGTAGAATGGAGTTGTCGCTCAAACTTCTCGTAACTTTAGGCTTGTTTGAGATGAGCAAAATCTGCGCAGAACCGATCACCGGTGATCACCGCGAGGTGCATGCCGGTTAGAAAAGTGTCCGAGTTACGTCCGCCTTGCTCTGATGTCATGCTGACGTGTGCCAAAAAACTCTCGCGACGGCGAGGCGGCTGTGTCGGATTGAGCAGTCGCGCGCAGTTGCTCTCCACTGACTGCGCTGACCAAAAGCATGATGGGAAACGACTGACTGACGACACAGCTTAATGCTCATTGGTTCAGACAACCGTGATGCTGCGTTCTCTTCAAAAATGTTTTATTTTTTTAATCTGATTTCATGCTATTATGTATTTAAATTGTGCATGAATATTCCCAAACACTATGCCAGTGCGATCTCTGTGTGAGATGTGTGATTGTTGTCATATTTTCTATAAAAATCTAAAATACCTGTTTGAATTAAAATAAAAATGGATGATAAATACGCCTTTCGTATGGAATTAAATAGCAAGCACTTTGAGGGTCTTGTTCATCATATTTATATTCATAAGCAACAGAACTGAAATTATATCATGTTTATCAGCAGCACAGCATATGAGTGAGAATAACGCGATATCTGCCTTTGATCTCGTTGGTATCTGTTCCACTTGGAGAGGGCAGAACTGTCCGTCTTGACTGCGCTTATTTCACTCCTCCCCTCACTGCAGACGCCTACTCTCACCTACATTTCAGGCGAGGCGAGGCGCATCTCAAACAAGCCTATTGACGCAATAATCTGTCACTCAAATGCTAAACCACCCTTCCTAAAAGTCTTCTTGTATGTAATACTTCTGAATTTACAATGAAAGCTCCTATATTTTATGCTAAACTGTTCAATAGAATTAAAGGATTGGACCCAGTATTTATTTATTTTATTTTAATTTTTATTTATTTAGATATATGTATTTTTTCATGATTAAATCTGCATAAATATGTCATAAATAAATAAACAAAATCAGTTGCCTATGAATTCTAAATATCTTCATCAGTCATCAGTTACTATTAAAGCAATGTATTATTTCCAGTGAAACCCCGTAATTATAAGATATTTCCACTACTACTGCTGTAATTGTGTTGAAGCAGTTTTACAATCAAACTAGGTGTTAACAAATTACACCAATTTACTGTGATTAATTTAGTGATTACAGAAAGTTGGTCCTTAATAAAACCAACTAGAGTCTAGTTTAAAGCATTATTATGCTTATTTTTTTTTTAAATGTTATTTTAATATAACTAACTTCGTCTTGGGGCGCTCTGCATGCGAGCCTCTGGTCTACAGTGAGCAGCATGAGTGGATCACTGCAGCCATCTACTGGACAATTCATGAAAATGTTTATTTTCCCCAGAATAAAATAACATAAAATGTATGTTTATATATATATATATATATATATATATTACAAAATATTATTACTTGCTTATAAGGCCCTAAATGGTTTAGCTCCTGCGTATTAGTCTTCTATCACGCTACAATCCAACCCGCTCCCTAAGGTCGCAAAACTCTGGACTTTTGGTAGTACCTAGGATAGCAAAGTCCACTAAAGGAGGTAGAGCTTTTTCACATTTGGCTCCCAAACTCTGGAATAGCCTTCCTGATAACGTTCGGGGTTCAGACACACTCTCTGTTTAAATCTAGATTAAAGACACATCTCTTTAGCCAAGCATTCACATAATGCATCTTATAATCGTGTGCTGCAGTTATATCTGATCAAATGTACATTATTATTCTTTAGTTTGGGTTGAACAAATCATTTTTGCTTAAAAGGAACAGCAGCTACGCTAATTATGTCTCTATTTGTTTCTCTGTTTCTAGGAATTACAGAAGCTTCAGTCTGGATCCAACCCTTAAATGATCTGAGATGACCAAACACCTGAGAAGAGATGATGGCAACCCCTCAGAGGACCTCAGAGGATGCCAACCTTCAGACAACATACAGAATTACCAAATTTTGCCATAAGTTAAATATATCAAGTTTCTGCAATATATAAATATATTGTGGAAACTTAATTTCCTGTAAAGCTGCTTTGCAATGATTTGTATCGTAAAAAGCACTATACAAATAAACTTGAATTGAATTGAATTGAATATAAAATTACAAAAGAAGTGCAAAAGTTGTTAATTACTTTAGGTAAGTTTCCTGTTCCTCATTACATATGTTTTCCTGGGGGAGCTCAGAAGTATCAAATATTGTCAGTGTAGAGTCTCCAATATTGTCAATGTACAATTTTACTTCAGTTAATAAACCATAAACATAAAGTCTTTTGTTGGAATACTTGCTGAATGGAAAATTTGGTCAAAAATATTAGTAAAAAAAAAAAGCTTGGTTTGTCATCTTCAGAACAATCAGTTAATAATCAGGTCTTGATCACTCGATTTATTATTTCAACTTCACATAGTTCTCCTAAAGATCACCGGTGCCATTGCACCCAGTTCTATAAGCAAATCTATAACTTTTCCTGGATATCTACTTTACTGCAAAGTTCTCCAACCCTGATGAAACCAGAGGTGGACAAAGTACACAACTCCATTACTTGAGTAAAAGTATAGATACTGCGGGACAAACATTACTCCATTACTCCATACATTTATTTAAGTAAAAGTACAAACTTGCTTTTAAAAGTACATGTAAGTACCAAAAGTAAATTTCCTTTTTTATTTCAACTCTATTGTTGTTGTATGTAATATTTGCAAAGCCTTATGCCTCTGAAGCAACTCATAATACATTACACCTACAGAATACACTGACTAGCTTGTAGTAGGCTATTTTTGGAGTATAGAGCTTTTAGAAAGTTAAAAACATATCCACCTTGTTTTTCAATGCGGAAGTAAGGCGTTTTCTGTGAGCGTGTTAGACCTCAGGTTCATTAGCCGCTGTAGAGAAATAACGAGAAGAATAACAACATGCGATAAACTGTAAAATTGTTTGCACTACAAACCAGTGTTTTAATAGTTAAAGGGGTCATTGGATGTTTTGCATGTTGTTTGAACATAAATGTGTGTTGGCAGTGTATGAACACAATCACCCTATAATGATAAAAATCCACCCAGTGCCTTTTTTTTTTTTTTTTTTTTTTTTTTTTTTTTAAATCCCCATAAATCATGACCCCTTTCTCAAATCAAGCTATTCTCAGATTCTTTGCTGTGTGACGTCACACAGACCCAGGCCGCTCCCACGATTGTTGATTGACACTGGTGTCTTACCTTAGACCCAGCCCTGAGTGAGCTGTCATCAGTCCACCCTTATTTCGACGCCGGAGCAGGTGTAGACAAGAATGGCTCCGACTGATTTTGACAAGGTAAAAAGGGTGTTGTTTTACAACCAGAATTGTGGGAATGTTGGGACATTTTTTAAATTTGAATGAAATGAAAACTAAAAGAATTTCAAATCACATGAGCCAATATTTATTCACAATAAATCATAGATAACATAACAAATGTTTAAACTGAGAAATTTTACAATTTTATACACAAAATGAGCTCATTTCAAATTTGATGCCTGCTCCAGGTCTCAAAATAGTTGGGACAGGGGCATATTTACCATGGTGTAGCATCTCCTCTTCTTTTCAAAACAGTTTGAAGACGTCTGGGCATCGAGGTTATGAGTTTCTTGAATTTTGGTGTTGGAATTTGGTCCCATTCTTGCCTGATATAAGTTTCCAGCTGCTGAAGAGTTTGTGGTCATCTTTGACGTATTTTTTTGTTTAATGATGCGCCAAATGTTCTCTATAGGTGAAAGATCTGGACTGCAGGCAGGCCAATTCAGCACCCGGACTCTTCTACTACGAAGCCATGCTGTTGTAATAGCTGCAGTATGCGGTTTTGCATTGTCCTGCTGAAATACACAAGGACTTCCCTGAAATAGATGTCGTCTGGAGGGGAGCGTATGTTGCCCTAAAACCTTTATATATCTTTCAGCATTCATAGTGCCTTCAAAAACATGCAAGCTGCCCATACCATATGCACTTATGCACCCCATACCATCAGAGATGTTGGCTTTTGAACTGAACGCTGATGACACGCTGGAAGGTCTCCCTCCTCTTTAGCCCGGAGGACACGGCGTCCGTGATTTTCAACAAGAATGTCACATTTGGACTCGTCTGACCATAGAACACTTTTCCACTTTGAAACAGTCCATTTTAAATGAGCCTTGGCCCACAGGACACGATGGCGCTTCTGGACCATGTTCACATATGGCTTCCTTTTTGCATGATAGAGCTTTAGTTGGCATCTGCAGATGGCACGGCGGATTGTGTTTACCGACAGTGGTTTCTGGAAGTATTCCTGGGCCCATTTAGTAATGTTAATGTCAGAATCATGCTGATGAGCGATGCAGTGTCTTCTGAGGGCCCGAAGACCACGGGCATCCAACAAAGGTCTTCGGCTTGTCCCTTACGCACAGAGATTTCTCCAGTTTCTCTGAATCTTTTGATGATGTAATGCACTGTAGATGATGAGATTTACAAAGCCTTTTCAATTTGACATTGAGGAACGTTGTTTTAAAGTATTCCTCAATCTTTTTACGCACTCTTTCACAGATTGGAGAGCCTCTGTCCATCTTTACTTCTGAGAGACTCTGCCTCTCTAAGACATCCCTTTTATAGCTAATCATGTTACAGACCTGATGTCAATTAACTTAATTAGTTGCTAGATGTTCTCCCAACTGAATCTTTTCAAAATTTCTTGTTTTTTCAGTCCTGTGTTGTCCCCGTGCCAACTTTTTTGAGACTTATAGCAGATATCAAATTTGAAATGAGCTCATTTAGTGGATAAAATTGAAAAAACTCTCAGTTTAAACATTTGTTATGTTCTCTGTGTTCTATTGTGAATAAAATATTGGCTCATGTGATTTGAAAGTCTTAGTTTTCATGTCATTCAAATTTAATGTTATAGAATTTTCATTAAGACCCTAATGAAAACTTGTGGAAAATGGGTTTTAACTATTAGAGGAACAGGAAGAAATAATTAAAAACACTAATATTCTGACATACAGCTCTTAGACTGCACAGAATAGAGAAACATTGCAGATTTTGCAAAAGTTACGAGTCATGACAGCAATTTTTCTTATAATATCTGACAGCAACAGAGGAAAATAAGATGATATAGTTTAGTCCACAATCCAGCTTATCAGTTACTGCTAAACTCCTTAATAGGAATAAGGGGTTTCTGGTCTAGGTACAACCAATGGGATACATGTGCTCACATATGATTTTGCTGATTTTTGTTGCCACATGTACCAGAACTGCTGCTCAAAGTCCTGTCGGCTGACTGATTTTCTCATTACATTACAGACAACATGAGGATTTGCTCCAGATACTTTAGCAAGGACTGTATACTGTAGTTATAAATAGATGCTGCATTGAGAGACTATTGAGACTGTATTAAAAATGGTAATGTATTAAAATAAACTTGTTTCTGGTAATTAATTTGGATTTTGTTGTAGTTCACTGTAAAGTCTGTGTTATATTGTAAACAGTGTTAGTAGCAGATGGGAATCTGTAAAGAGTAACCATCATCCTTTTTGCTACACTCATATCCTGGTTTTTGATAGATTAGATTTATATAACTCTTTGAAAAAGTTATGTTTTTATTAACTTATAACCAGATTATTATTGCTTTTATTGCTTCTCATATTACTAAATAAAATAACTGCATTCTTGACACTGTTAAAATATTCCACTCGTATGCTGCAGGGGAGCAAGTGATGAGGAGGTTGACAGAGAAAGGCTCCATCCGAAAACTGAAAAATGTTGCCTTCAGAGGACGCATTTCGAGGTAGGAACGCATCAAGGCACTTCCAAATCCAAAGTTAGTTTCACTTCCTGTCACATGAGATACCTTCATCTGATCGATTTTTGAAGGCAGCATAGATGTATCCTTCTCTGCCTTTGATATCCCACAGTCCTGTGTGTTCCATTCCGTGACGCTTGTGTTAAAAAATAAAGATGATGTCTGAAAGTTGCATTTGGTGGTTAGTTTATGTGTAAATGTATATTTCTGATTAACTTTTTGAACTTTTGATGTTATTTCTAGCGAGAAATTAATATTATAGTAATTTAATATTTTTTCAGTCATCACCAAAACTCGTTCTATTTTGTTGTAGATCATTAAACCGTTACGCTGCCTCAGAAACCTGTCTGAAATCAGTTTCGTGAGGTACTTTTGTGCAAAAACGTTGCCTGCAAAGTCATTGCCTCATAAGGCAGCGTGGCAGCAAGTCAGCTGCCTAAGTTTTCGGATGCAGCCAAAGTGAAACTATTACAGAAGGATCTGTTTTGTCATATGAGGAAGTCAAGTGCATTAAGAGAGAAAAACGGTGAGTATCACGATTTTACAGTTATCTTTGATAGCCAAAATCAATCCTTGACTGGTTTAAAGTGAAGTCCAACAGCAGTATCAGATATTTTGAAAGTAGTTTAAATGACATTAGGATATAAAACACAGAGGCCCGGTTTCACAAACGGGGCTTAGCTTAAGCCAGGACTAGGCCTTAGTTTAATTAAGATATTTAAGCAACTTTTACAAAAATGAAAAAGAAAACATTACAGATGTGCATTTTGACACAGAACAGTGACACTGAAATATTTTAAGATATGTCAGAGCAAGATATTTTCAGTTGAGACAGCTCAAACATGCATTTTAGTCTGGGACTAGCTTAAGCCTTGTCTGTGAAACGTGTAAATCGTCAGATTCCACCTTTACTTTCATTTTTACACAGTGCTTGTCGTAATTTGTTATGCAGAATTTGTGAATAATTAGATTCTGTGTAAATAATGTCAGGATGAAATAGTTTTTCATGTGTGCAGGCCATTACTGCCGACTAGGAAGTGCATCTCATAACCGAGACAGATGTGATAGGCCTACATATCTATACGATACATTAAAGACACATATAAAGCAGCTAGCGATGTGATGCGATACGATACGATGCGATTCACCCCTATTAAGACGGGCTGTGCAATTTTCGTCCAATTTTGAGCCGAATTCTGGCTCGTGCGACTCTTTTTTGAGTCGGGCCGAATTTCAGCTTTGCTGTGTGTCGTTTGTTGTGCAGTGTTTGTTCGGTGTATATTGGAAAATCAGAAGCGATTAGCCTCTCCCGACAGGCAATCGGATGGTTGGATTAATTTCTGACATGTCAGAAATTTTGATCCTCCCTCGTGAGGGTATCGCACAGTTGAAGCAGAGCTGCAAACCACTGTCCTAAACTACTTTTTCCCTCACTGCGCCTGCGCGGAAATAGAACTTTAACCATTTAATCTTCAATGCAGCAAGAAAGAAAATGAAAAAAGGAAGATCTTTTGATAAAATAAATGTTATTATCATGGGAAATGTGAATCATTGTCCATCATTTTGCAATTAATAATATAGACAAACAAGTCACAGCATTACCAGCTTCACTTACAGTACTGTAAGTGACAGTACTGTTAGTAAAGCTGGTAATGCTGTTTATAATTAAAATTTAGCTGAAAAGTTGGAAGAACATGTAAGAGAACGATGTGTTTTAAAGAGAATAAAAAATAATATTAATTCATGCGGTGACGTTCTACCATGTTGTCCGTTGATACTGTGGAACATCATACTAACCTTTAAATAACATTCTACTAATGTTAAGGAAACTGGGCATTTTTATGTTCAAATGTTACAAATCAACGTTCCTAGAATGTTGAATTTTAAATCAAAATTAAGTTGAAAGAACGTTTGAGGAACATCACATATTTTAAAAAACGTTCCTCTAACATCAAGAAAACTGGTCATTTTTTATGTTCTCAAAACCAACACTGAATATTTGTAGAACGTTCTTATAACAAAATTCTGTTAGCTGGGCTGATGCTTTTTTTTTAACCTATCTCTGGCTATCGTCCATATACTGTGTCATCGTCTGCACAACTCGAGTATTTCACGCATATAGTGTGTGAGCACATAAATCGAGCTCGAAAATCGGACCATACAGTGTGAGCACGTAAATCGTGAGCTTTGACTTTTCATTGCATGCGATCTGCTCGTACAGTGTGAGTTTGTACCTTGATGAAATTGCACAGAAATCACAGTGTATGCCCAGCCTTACGATGCAGTGCGATCCGATTTCGATTCGATTCAACACAATGCGATTTGATGTATTACGATGCCATGGGAAAAAAAATGTAATTGCATTTATTTCTTTGGTTCAAACAGACAGCAAATCATGAATTAACTTATGTGTCTTCTGATTTCTAACGCCTCGATGCCTGTTTCATAAAACAAGTTTATCAAATAAGCCAGGCTTATTTCAGTTAGTCTGACTCATTGTCAATGTGTTCAAATGTTCATGAGATGGATTGCCTGAGGGAAGAAACTGTTTCTGTGCCTATTTGAAGTTTTACAATGTTTGTTTAGAATAAGGCAGTTAAGGATAGTGGTAAAATTCCTCTGGGTGCCTGCACATGTGGGTGTGGATGGAAATGAGGAAGTAGACTTGCTTGCAAAGAAAGCATTTAATCATCCACAAATAGAAATTAATTTAGCTTTAAGTAAAGCTGAAATCAACAGAGTGATATCAATTGTAGAAGTAAGAAATGGCAAAAGTTATGGAGTAGTGGGTCTAAAGGAAGACGTCTTTTCTAGATTCAGGAGTGTGTTGGAAATGAGAGGAAAAGATAAGGAAATGGGAAGAAAGATGTCATCATTTCAAGATTAAAAATTGGACTATAGCCTTCATAAAATAGGGAAGCATGATTTGGGAAAGTGTGACAAATGTGGAGACACAGTGAAGTGTATTTTTATTGAGTGTTATGCGTATGAAAGGGAGAGATTTCAATTAATTAAAGAATTAGGATGGCTGGGAGTTGATTATTTCTTTAAAAGTATTGTTAGGAAATGGGTCAAGTCAATCAAGAGTGCATGAAATATTATTTAAACACCTGAAAAACACAGGAACAATAGATATAATCTAGTTTTATAGAATCTAACAACAGATTGAGTCAAACGTCCATAAAACACCAGAAGAAGAAGAAGAAGAAGATGTAGAAGAAGAAGAAGGTCATATCAAAGTCCTATAGTCTTTGGTCATATTCACGCAGCAGCAGTGATGACCAGAACAGAATGCACTTTCTAAACAATGAAAGTAGCCTATAGTGCGTCCACTAATAAACCGGTGAATTTTCCCATCCCTACTGCGGACTGACTGTCGAGACAGAGGTGGATTTGAGAAAAAATTAACTGCTGAGATGATTCATAACTCACTCTGTGGATCAACATCTGTATCTGCTTTTAGATGAAACCATGGCCTCCAGCATGAATCTCTCTGAAGAACATCACACACAGATAAAGACGGTCAAGAGGTGAGAAAACTGAAATGTTTCACATTTTTAATGTTCAGAAACAATAAATGCATACTACAATAACATTTTCATTTATAGTCTGATTCAGGGGGGTGAATCAGATTTACCTGAACACATCGATGTGTCTGTGAGGAAAAATCTTTCAGATCTCTGCAGAGAGGAAGACTCTTCTGTTGAGCGCAGGTGAGATATTATGAGTGTCATATATACTGTAGGTGTGGTGTATTATTGTCACCAGGTGTCTCTGTTGCTGCTGGATGTTTCTGTGTCTGTCTGTATCTATATGTGTGTATTGCTCTATTTTATTCTATAATGCATGAATGAAAAGGGCACATGGGGCCGATTCCTTTTATTTACAGAAAAATAATACTTTAATCTTTTAACTCTCAAGTCACAACAGACTCCTCAAGGGAAAGATGAACATTAAAGGGAGGTTGAAACAGTAAAGATGTTTCTGTCAGATCAGTGTGAGATTTTCAGAAACAGTTTGTATTGCTGTTGTGTTTCAGTCTGTGTGAGAATGAATCTCCTGAACCCAGCTGTGTGTCCATGAAGAGTGACCAGTCAATGACGCAACCAATTACATTCAGCTCGGGAGAATCATCTGCTGATCTGAGGTGTTGTTTAGTTTACAGTATAATAAATATTTATATGATATTCATTCATTTACTGCTCTGTATTAAATACATTAATACATATTTACAAAAATATTCAATATTTGTTTAACTACAGTCAAAAACATGAAGGACCAGAATCACATTCAGCAAAGAAGAACTTAGACTCCATTTTCAAGGTTAGTTGTGTGTGTGTGTGTGTGAGAGAGAGAGAGAGAGAATGTGCATGTTTTTTGTGACAAATCAGGACAGAAATTTGTATAATGACACAGGTATGACATAGGTATTACAAAGTGAAGGTGACTTTTCAGGACATTGCCCCATGTCCCCACTTTTCAAAACGCTTATAAATCACACAGAGTGAGGTATTTTGGGGGAAAGTAGAAATGCACAGTCTCCTGTGAGGGCTAAGTTTAGGTGTAGGGTAGGTATTGGGCAATAGCACACACAGTTTGTACAGTACAAAAACCATTACACCGATGGGATGTCCCCACTTTTCACAAAAACAAACATGTGTGTGTGTCCATCCCAACACAATAACCCTCTGGGTAAAAGTATTAAGAAATGGATAAATCTGCGAATTCCTCTCTGTAATAGTCACATTTACTTTCCTACAAACGTCAGATAATTTGTAGGCCACTATAAAGCAGATCAATGATCACTAAAGTAGAGAAGCTGAATCCATATGTAACCTGACTGCTGCACAAAGATGAACATCAATCTAGCAAACAGCCAATCCAGTCAAACTCCCTCTTTTAACCTCAGTATCTGTAGACGCTGATGTTTGAGCAAACTGTGGAAGTTATTAACAGGTGTGATATAATTCAGTGATGTTTATTAGTTTTTCATGCAGTGCAAATACATACAGGCTTGACTCTTGTGTGTTGATCCTTTGGTTCACCTTCTCTGTGACTGAATGGAGGTTTATTGTTTAAATATTCACTGTGATTTCAGGAGCTTGAGCACAAAATCATCTCTGTGATGAAGAGTGAGCTGAAAAGTTTTAAGAGACTACTGAGTCCAGATTACCCAGAATGCTCTGAAAGAGACCATTATGTTGATGAGGGTCATAGCAGAGTCAGAGAGGGGCTTCTGAAGATCACACTGCTCATCCTGAGGAAGATGAACCAGACAGACCTCGCTAACACACTACAGACCAGTAAGAGCTCTGGATCAGCAGATTATAGCCTGTGTTTTTATTATGAACCTTCTGTCTTCAGTCAGTAATGTTCCTGAATCTCATGACACAATCTAATATCTAACATATCAAACCTAAAAATAAATTTCTAAAATATTGTTCTGCCAATAACAACAATTATTTCCTTTGCTCAGAACTGATGCCTGTGTATCAACAAAAACTCAGATCCAGACTACAGGATAAATATCAGAGAATCAATGAAGGAATGTCCAATCATGGAGACTCAACACGTCTGAATGAGATCTACACAGAGCTCTACATCACAGAGGGAGGCAGTGGAGAGGTCAATAATGAACATGAGGTGAGACAGATTGAGACAGTGTCCAGGAGACCAGAGACACAGGAGACACCAATCAACTGCAATGACATATTTAAACCCTCACCTGGACAAGACAAACCCATCAGAACTGTGCTGACTAAAGGAGTCGCTGGAATTGGAAAAACAGTCTCTGTGCAGAAGTTCATTCTGGACTGGGCTGAAGGAAAAGCCAATCAGGATGTTCATTTCATATTTCCACTTCCTTTCAGGGAGCTGAATCTGATACAGAAACATCTCAGTCTTAAGCAACTTGTAAACCACGTTCACCCAGAAACCAAAGAATTTAAGTCAGCAGATTATGATGACTACAAAGTCATGTTCATATTTGATGGTCTGGATGAGTGTCGACTGCGTCTAGATTTCCAAAACAATCGGAGCTTGTCTGATGTAACAGAATCAGCCTCAGTGGATGTGCTGCTGACCAACCTCATCAAGGGGAATCTACTTCCTTCTGCTCTCCTCTGGATCACCTCTCGACCAGCAGCAGCCAATCAGATCCCTCCTGAGTGTGTTGACCAGCTGACAGAGGTACGAGGATTCAACGACCCTCAGAAGGAGGAATATTTCAGGAAGATAATAAATGATCAGAGTCTGGCTGATAGGATCGTCACACACATCCGATCATCAAGAAGTCTGTTCATCATGTGTCATATCCCAGTCTTCTGCTGGATTTCATCCGCTGTTCTGGAGAGGATGATAGGTAAAGCAGAGAGTGCAGAGATCCCCAAGACTCTCACACAAATGTTCACACACTTCCTGATCTTTCAGACCAAATTGAAGACACAGAAGTATGATGGGAAATATGAAATCAATCTTCGTCAGGCTAGAAAGACTATTCTGTCTCTAGGAAAACTGGCTTTTGAACAGCTGGAAAAAAGCCATTGATGTCAGAGAAGTGTCCGTGTACTCAGGAGTTTGTACCCAGATCTTCAGAGAGGAGTTTGGATTGCAGCTGGGGAAGGTGTACAGCTTTGTTCATCTGAGTATTCAGGAGTTTCTTGCTGCTTTATTCAAGCTGCTGTCGTTTTCTGAACAAAACACAGGACTGAGGAATGAGTTCAAATCACCAATGACTAGTTGACTGAAGAGAGAAGTGGACAAGGCCTTACAGAGTGAGAACAGACACTGGGACCTTTTCCTCCGGTTCCTTCTTGGTCTCTCACTACAGTCTAATCAGACTCTCTTACAAGGCCTCCTGAGAAAGACAGTAAGCAGCTCTGATATCAATCATGAAACAGCTGCAAACATTAGACAGAAGATCAGAGAGAATACCTCTCCAGAGAAATTCATCAATCTGTTCCACTGTCTGAATGAACTGAATGATCCTTCACTAGAGCAGGAGGTCCAAACATATCTGAGCAGAACAGGTGACAGTCGTCTCTCTGGAGTCTCTCTGTCTGCTGCTCAGTGGTCGGCTCTGTTTTTTGTGCTATTGAACTCAGAATAAGAGCTGGATGAGTTTAAACTGAGTAAATATAAACGATCAGAAGAATGTCTCCTGAGACTGCTGCCAGTGATCAAAGCATCTAGAAAGGCTAAGTGAGTATTTTACAGTGTCTTTTTATTGACTTTATTGTATGCAGTAGGCCTGTGTTTCTCTACACTGTTTCTGTATATTTTGAGGTCTTTCTTATTTGACACACTCAGCTAACATCATAGAGCGCTCTGCTAATGAGATGATGAGTTGAATCAAGTGTGTTTGATAAGAGAGATTCATCCAAACTGTGCAAAGTTGAGATTCCTTCAGGAACGCAGTTGTGACTCTCTGATATTACAAATATTGGATTAGAATCAAAAAATGTTTCTGTAACTGCAGTTTTGTGTGTGTGTGTGTGTGTGTTTGTGTGTGTGTTTGTTTGTGTTTGTGTGTGTGTGTGTGTGTGTGTGCGTGTATGGGTGTGAGTTTTTTCTACTCGCTAAGCAAACTGACAGGAGAACTAACGTGTATACGCTCACCAGCCGTCTGGCAAAAAACCCATAGTATTCAGGCGTCAGACGTAAGATTTGACACGTTAGCTGTGAAAGGATTTTTTACTTTGCGTCTGGAAAGTATGTGTGGATTAACATCTGGATAACATACGTGTGAATAACGTACGTGTGAATAAATACATTGATAATCATTTGTCTTTCTCCTATTTTGCCCCAAGGAAGGCTTTAAGGTGGTCTTTTTAATGGTCAAATTGAATTTTATTAATCAAAAAGCATGTCTAATTAATTAAAATCATGAAATTTAAACAATTTAACGTAAATTTATTAAAAGTTTAACAAAAATTACATGTTTAGGGCCCAATTGACCGTTCGCAAAGAGCTTGATTGACAGGCGATCTGAATGCAGCGATTATGCGCCGCCGCTGCTATCCGCCATCTTGCCCGACAGCTACGACAGGTCTCCATAGAAATACATGTTAAAACGGGGTAAAAAAGATCAACTGAATTGAAACTTTTTCAATATAACTAAATATAAATATGTGCGGAGGGTTAAGCTGTGCTGTTGTTGGCTGCCACGGTAACGGTAATAAGCTAAGGTATTTCTTTAAAGTACTTGTTTTGCGTACCAGAAAATCTGTCCATGTCCTGCACTGTATGCATGGCTTGCAGCGCTAAAGTTAAAAACTGAGTGTTAAATAATAAAATAATATGTTAAAACGTGTGCTCTTATCATTCTGTGGACAAAATCCTGTGACCTTCTCCCCGATCGGGAGCTGTATGTGCACATCTGCCCTCATCTGTTTTCAATGCAGCTCCTCTCGCGTCGCTTCATGTCATCTTCCCTCTCATTAAACTCTGACAGGTCCTTTACTGCAAAAAGACGGCAATTGCGACACTCTAAAGTGATGAAACTATGGCGCTATGTGCTTTTTAAAACTATTTTCATAGGTTTCACGTTATATTGTCGGCTCGGAATATATGTAAATGATCATGGCCAGTATACCCACAGCTGTATCCTTAACCACAAATCAGACAGGAGAGTAGATTAACTTCAGTGGATTTAAACTTGAAAAATGGTGTGTTCCGCGGTTGAAATAAAACACTTTCTGATGTTTATTCATATTTATTTCGTGCTTTAAGTAAATATGAAAAGACGATCGGTTCAGGTGTTTGAACTGAGGCAATACTGTGATCTGTCACGACACATTGAAGAGCCACAAAACAGTATTTATTGTTTGAATTTCTTTAAAAATGACACAGTTTAAAATCTGAGGGTCCTGAGACCTTGTTTCATATTAGAAGTGACCTGCTCTGTCTTCTCTGTCGGTGTTTTGTCAGTTTACTCTTTGCTCTGCGATGTATTTTTCACTGCGTGAGAACACGTGTGTAGTGTGAGAGCAGCATTGTTTATCGGTCATGGCAACAGTAACTAAGGTTGGGCGGGGTTTGCGAACGGTCAATTAAATGTTTTATTTTTTCCAACCTTATGTTTTATTGTTACCAAATTCTGGTTTAGCATGTCTAATTATTTGAAAGTATAAAAACAAGTTTAATTTATTCTAGCCTTGTGATTTTTTTCCTCAGAAACTCTGTGTTGTGTATTTACATTTTTAAGGCATAACACATTCATTTAATTTATCTTTTAATTAATGAAAATTCAAAAAAAAAAAAATCGTATTTTTTGGAAAATAAAGGGGATTTAACATTACAATTGAAACATTGAAGAAATATTGTATTATTATTCCTTGAAAATAAGGTTTTAATAATTTTAGTAGTAGTAGCCTATTACTGAACAATAGAAATATATTTCTGCCGCAACGTCTTCAGTGACACCGAACATTTATTTTGACAGGTGCCGTGAATACCTTTAATTTTTTACAGTCTATGGCGGTGTTCGAAATGGCATACTTGCTTACTGCTTACTGCCCAGTACACAGTGCATACTGCCTACTATTTTATTAAAGAATAGTGTGTGAAACAGTATACAATAAGCAACAAATGTTTCAGAGTAGTATGCTTAATTGTCACATGACAAACACAAACATTAATTCAGCACAGCTGTCAAGGTTGTTACCCTGCAAACAAATGTGCTAACTATTCTTTTTACAAAGGCTTGTTAATAAGGCTTCATATTAGTAAACTATGCTGTATTGCCCAATTGAACTCATTTCATAATTGAAGAACTTTACATAGGCTATCGGACAGAACTAAATCAACACTGAGTTGTCTTTAACTGAACAATGATATTTTTGGCAGTTACGCTAATTGGAAAAGGTGATTGGCTACATTCTAGTTACACTAAGTGCAAATAATAATAAATTCAGTTTACACTAAAATAGCAGCATTTTCTTTAGCAACAGGTGTGTAAATAGTAGTTAGGTGGCAGATATTTATACTTCAGTACTGTAGTACATTATAAAACAGTATGCAATAACATATTGAGTGTAAATTATCATAGAGTTTATTTGATGAACGCCACTTTATTGGGACAAAAACCTACCTACAGCTAAGTACACTGTATTATTAATGAAGCGTTTAATTTCCACTTTTCAAATATTTAATTTTTTTTTTTTAAATAAATGCCTTTCTGATCTGGTATGTGATGGGAAAATGAGTTGCACGAGGTTGACAAAAAGCGTAATTGAACTCGGATCGCTCACATCAACAGCACACATCTCGCGTCTTTTACTCGCTGCGCCACTGATTCTACAGAAACACACGTGTCTTTTGCAGTGCTGTTTATCGCAGCCAGGCATTGGTGGGCGGAGTTAATGTAAATAGCCTCTGCTAACAAATTGGTCTATTTGTCCTCAGAGTACACTCCGTTTCTTTTTAGAGCTGCTTGACAGCGGAATTTAATTCTGTTTGAATAATTGAAATATTAATTTTATTTATATATTATATTACTGCAATATTAATATTGTTATTTAATATCTTTGAAACAATGTACAGTAGTGAACATTTAAAGTGGATCAAAGTTTCATCAAAGTTGTCCTAAAACCTAAAACCAATATGCGTTCTTGTCTTAGGACAACTTTGATTAACTTTTTTGATCCACTTCAAATGTTGACTACTATATAAAGTGCTATAGAGATAAAGGTGACGTCATTTGACTTGATCGGAAAATCGCTGTA
Source organism: Tor tambroides (assembly GCA_021397915.2). Classification (NCBI taxonomy): domain Eukaryota; kingdom Metazoa; phylum Chordata; class Actinopteri; order Cypriniformes; family Cyprinidae; genus Tor; species Tor tambroides. The sequence continues at coordinate 902 of JAFVLL020002538.1, read as the reverse complement.
GAGATTAAAGTACAATTTGTGTCCTACACAGTAAAACCTCCAGTGTTAAATCAACACTCCCAGTGTATATATAATCCACACTCAGAGTGTTAAAAAAGTAACACTGAAGCAGTGTTAAAGTTAATGAGATAATTAGTTTAGTAATTGAGTGATGATTGAGCATTAATGAAGAACACCTGCTGTTAACAAACTGAACCATTGAAAGAAAGAGAAAGAACAGAAAAAAGAGACGAGACGAGCAGAAATACAAGAACTACAACTGACTTCAGTCACAGCCTTAGATGAAATCAACACAAGATAAAAGAAGACATCTCTCAAGATCTCAGCAGAGGATGATTAACAACTCCACAAACAGCATCACCAGCTTCACGCGTTACTAACCAGATTGACTTTAGATGTTGATGTTTTAGTTTTATGTGAATTACCATTATCGAGGTCAGTGTTTCCCTTAGTTGGGCTCTTCACCCTCGACTTAAAACATTACAATTTTTTTGGCTGCTATAACTGCGTGTTTGTTTAGACATGTTAGTTATGGCAAAGCAAAAAAAAAGCCAAGGGAAGTGTGGTCAGGTGTTGGTTATGTTTCAATAAAGACACAATCAGCATGTAGTGGTTTGAATAACTGATTTAATTTGGAGTATAACAACTGGTAGATTTAGTAGTTATAGTAGCTAATTTTGTCATTGATCTTATGATACACATAGTTTAAGATCTGACAGTTTTAAGAGTAATCTGAAAGACTTCAGAAACTTATTCTGCACTGAAAGTTTTACTTTTCATCAAACAGACTTCAAGAATCAGCAAATAAATCTCAACAATGGTGACAATCAACATGAAGCTCCATGTTGCAGTGCATTCTGGGAGCACCAATCAAAACTCATCCATGGCTCCCAGCATGCAAT
>JAFVLL020002537.1:0-12514 GCA_021397915.2 Tor tambroides | reverse complement strand
GATCTCGCGAGCCAGATTTGAGTATCACTGGTCTAGACAATGAAAAACAACAACAACAAAAAAACAAAACATACAGATCATACAGGTTCGGAACGACATAAAAATGAATAAATAATGACAGATTTTTCATTTTGGGTGAGCTATCCCTTTAAACTTCAGTCTGTTTATCACACAAATATGTGTATTGCTCTGTGTACAGCACAAATATACTGTATGGTTCCAGAGGACTTTTAAAATGCACAATATGTATGAACTAATCTTATATTATAATCTTACACTTTTTTTGGAGCTCAACAACTTTTTTAGAGCTCAACAACTTTTGCAGTACGGAAAAACATGACTAACATCTCCTTTTGTCGTCTGTGGGAGAAAAAAAGCATACAAGTTTGGAACAACACGGTAAATAAATGATGACAGAATTTCCATTTTGGGTTCCTAACTATTCCTTTAAACTAATGAAAATGACAAACATTGTCAAATTTATCATTAAGCACATGTCCAAAGCGTGTGTTGTCCATTTGTCACCTTGTTTGGTCTGAAGATATGAGGGTTCCTGTGATCTCTGAGACCACAGAAGGGTGATATCACCTGTCTGAAATATCAGGGTTCTCTGAGGACAGCAGAGAAGGCTGTAGGGGAAATCCCATCGCTGAACAAGCCCATCTGTCCTAACACTGGCCTTACAAGCTGTCTGTCCAACTGCCTCCTCTGAGGCATTCCTCCAGAGTTGAGTAGAGAGATCCCGAGCAGGATTTGCTTTGATTTACTGTCTGCTATGTTGTAACCAGTCGCTTTGCGTAATGTCTGTGCTCAGCTGAAGCCCTGCTGGAAAGTCAGAGGCTGGAGTTTACCACGAGGATGGGGTTAAGGTCAGGTCAGGTGACTCGGGAGAAGAAAGAGGTGGAGATGTAAGCATAGAAGAATTGAGGTGGAGTAGTTTCTAAATCACTCAAAACACAAAGACGATGACTTAACAGAAATACTAGGATGTTAGAAAAATTAAACTTATGATGATGTATCCTTGATAACACCTTATTATGGTTAATAATTACTCAATAAAACTATAAAGGGCATTCACTGACAATGATTTGAAAAGAACTCCCAGAAGTCTTTCACTTGTGATGAGGGTTGACAGCTTGAGGCAATATAGTGTCAGACTATTGGCAAGGCAAGAAAGTTAAGAAGTGTTGAATTTTATGCAAATACGCAATGCAATGCTGGCAACAGGAGTACAGACAGTGGAGCTCACATGATCTGCCGCTTGACACAGCTGGATAATTTTAAACTCTAATGTTTAAAAATAGTGTAATGCAGGGTTCCTCAAATCTGGTCCTGGAGCTCTAGCTCTCCTACCTGTGATTTCCTAGAGAACCTGAAGTCCTTGATTAGCTTGCTCAGGTGTGTTTGATCAGGGTTAGAGCTAAACTCTGCAGGACATTTGCTCTCCAGGGCAAGATTTGAGGAACCCTGGTTTAGCATGTCCAACATCTGCATCGTACATGAGCTACCAAAGAAGAAAAATGCACTGAAACCAGTGTTGTCAACTGCTTTCAATTAAAAACTGGTAGCTAAATGTCACTAGGTGACATCATAATGCCAAATTCACTGATCTATATAAAGATGAATAGAGATCAGTGGGCAAGATGAGAACTTAGATAAGGTTTGTCCAAGAAGTTGCTATATTTGTCCCTAAACTTTTGAAAAAAGTCTCAAAAGGGGTGGGGAAGTTGCTAAATCTAGCTACAAAATAGCTAAATTGGCAACACTGACTGAAACTGTAAGTTCAGGGATGAACAATCCTGCTCCTGGAGGGCCACTATCCTGTGGAGTTTAGCTCCAACCCCAATAAAACACACCTGAACCAGCTAATCAAGGTCTGCAGGATCACTAGAAACTTCCAGGCACGTGTGTTGGGAATGAATTCCAGGAGACGGACTGAACATTCCAGTCCAAGTTCTTGGTTAAACCCACCACTGTGACTTCATTGTGTTAATGTCTGAATGGGGAATACCAAGGAACAAGGAATCTGGATAAACATAGTTTTATCTTTCCATTTCTCATGTCAATACAGTTTCACAGTCCGCAAAAATGTCTGCAGACGTTTGCAGCATTTATCAAAACACAGGGTCTCTCTGTGGTGCTGTTCCTGATTTGTTTTTAAATTCTGCTTATGCAATCAGGACTAAAGCCAGATGAAGGTTGGAACAGGCCATTAAACCCTCCACACCTTCATCCCAGCAGCCCTCCAGCTGCAGAAAATACTTCACCGTGAGCTCTACTTTCTCACACAACACCATAGATCATGGTTACAGACTACTGAGTGATATATATATTTGAAAGCTGTCATTTGACATCTTGGACATTTAAATGTCTGTATGTTTGCAAGTGTCTTCTTGACCGAGAAAAAGACTCATAAATGTGTTCACTGGATTTGATATTGATGTGTTTTGTTACTTTTCTTATGAAACAGCACTGGTGTTGTGTAATAAAACAAGAGTCGTTTAGAATGCAGAGAATGTCTACAATGAGAGCAGGCCCAAGGATGTTGAAAGAGGTCACTCGCTGGTTGAAAACATTATTCACCTGGGTACAATTACAGTTTTCACAAGATGAAATCTCTTTTGCAAGAAAGCTTCTCTCTCTCATTTACTGTTTTTGCTTGTGGAAAAGCATTGCTTCCACATAACTTAATTTTCTTAGCTGTATTTGACATTTAATCAATAATTCATTCATCTACTGCTGTCATATATTACCGATTTATGGCAAACCTGTGCTTTGCCTGACACTTGGCAGTGTGGAGATAACCAAGACTTAATCAAGCCAGAAGAATCAATCAATCTGTCAATCCCCAGTAGGGACCAGAATCAACAAAGCTTACTTCAGGATCTCAAGCTTTCACACAGGCTGATCTTGTTAAATCTAGCTCTTTGGGCACCACGGGAACATCATCAATCTCCCGCAGTCATATAGCAGAATACAGAAAATGATGTTTGGCACTTGCACTTAGCCGGAAAATAATGAGGTGGTTTGCATTCTATTAGAAACAGAATTTTTTTCATGTCTACACAAGTGAAAGACCACTGACTGATATTTTGAGATAGCATTGACAGCTTTTCGTGTTTGTACTTTTTTTTTTAATAAACCACTGTTTATTTTGTTTATTTAACTGTTTTAGGGACAGTTGACCCAAACACAATTTATCTGGTCTGTCCTTTGAGAGTCATCATAGATTTTGGCAAGGTGGAGTTAGATTCGATAGACTGTGGAGAGGGCAGCTCTCAGTTCCGGAGCAGCCCCAGATTGACGGCCAGATGGTCCCACCAGCTAAGACCACCATCAGCCACTCGTGCTGGGTGGGGGGTTGGTTAAGCTTGAGCGACTGATTAAGAATCAGCCCATGCTTCTGTCACAGACACATTCAGATCAGTTGGTAACTATTTTCAACAATCTAAAGATAAGTATGAAGTAGTTTGAGAAATAGTGGAACAAAGTACGATGGAGAAAAAAGTAAAACACTGTACTGTAACGTACAAATGAATGGAATGGATTACTGTCTAAATGGATTAAAGGTGCATTTAGAGACATGACTGTCTCGTTTAAAGGCATTTAAAAGCTCTTAGAGCTCAGAGTTTAGGAATTAGACCATTGTAAAACACTGGAGATGCTGCCCGCAGCCCTTGTAGTCTTCATCTGAGCCATCGTTTTGGTGATATGCCAGATAGGCTGTCAGATCATTGTCCTATGAAGATCGTACCAGTGCAAGCTTGAAATCGAAGGTGAATAGTGGCCACAAAGGGTGCTCTCATGAGGGAAAACACAGCCAAAGATGAGATGAGCCCCTGTGGACAAACCGTCCAATAAGAACAGATGGACACAAGTCATGGACCATGGTGATGCATTGTCCCAATGAGAAAGTCTGTCTGTGGGAGCAGACTCCTCGTTGGCAGCAACCGCAGATCAAGCTGCACATTTCTGTCTGAACTACACAGTACAAGCGAAGGTAGCTGAATAAAGACAGGACACAGAGCATCAAATCTTCCAGTCTAAAATTTTGCTCCCCAAAATCTCATCTCAAACCTCCCCCTGAGCTTGGCAGCAAGCATGTGCCCTGAAGTTTGAGGCTTTAAAAAAAATAAAGCAATCCTTTAAACCTTTTAATTGGAACTGGAATCTGTTCGAGGGTTCCATGATGGAATCCTGATAGATTGAGAGCATGCTCTATGTGTAACATAAGCCCTCAGAAGAGGCCAAATGGTTCAACTACAGTAACCAGGTAACCTGCAAAACAGTGCCCAAGCTTACATTTCGAAAAACAAATCCAGAGTCCTGTGTGAGCAACTCAGGAAATTACATAATACAGAAAAACCTACAAAAAGGCAAGAACAAGACTTTATTTCTTGAGAAGGCTCAGATCCTTCATTGTATGTTTCAAGATGCTTCACGTGTTCTTTCCGTCTGTTGTTTACAGTGCCTTGATCTATGCTGAAGTGTGCTGGGGCACGGGGATTAGAGTTGGAGATTCCAACCAGCTAAATAAACTCATCAGGAAGGCAGGTTCTGTCATTGGAGTGGATCTGGAACCTCTGGAGTTTGTTTCTGAGAGAAGAATGGTGTCCAAACTACCAACCCTCATGGACAATATGTCCCAACTCCTCTATGACATGCTTGATAGAATGAGGAACCTGTTCAGCAGAAGGCTCATCTTGCTTTGGTGCAACACCACTGCCATAAGACTGTACAATTCATTCATCACATGCAGGGGCACCATGGACACGAACGTGATTGTTAACTTTGGTCTTTTTGAGGACCAATGACATTTCACTGTGTGTGAAACATAACAAAAATGGAGACCAAGTGTAAAAGAATGTGTTGCTCATTGTGGGTAGCATGTTGCTCATTGTGGGTAGCATGTTGCAGTCACAGTTGACAAAAACATTAAAGGGATAGTTCACCCAAAAATGAAAATTCTGTCATTAATTACTTGCTTACTTCGTTCCAAACCCGCAAGACCTCCGTTCATCTTCAGAACACAAATTAAGATATTTTTGATGAATTCTGAGAGCTCTCTGACCCTCCCATAGACATCAATGTAATTACCACGATCGTTAAAATAATCCATGTGACATCAGGGGTTCAACCGTAATTTTAAGAAACTACGAGATTACTTTTCGTGCACAAAGCAAATAAAAACAACAACTTTATTCAACAATGTGTCTCCTCCGTGTCACATTGGCGCCATTTTGGAGCGTATCACATATGTAAACAACATATGCTGTTCTGTGTCAGCTGCACCACGCGGATATGTTTTCTACATTGTTTATGCTTTGATCTGAATGAAAACAGCGTATTCGGTGGCACAGCAGACACAGAACAGCATATGTTGTGAAAATGGCGCCAGGGTGAAACGGAGAAGACAAATTGTTGAATAAAGTCGTTTTACTTTTTGTGCACAAAGAAAAAAAATCTCGTAGCTTCGTAAAATTACGGTTGAACCCCTGATCTCACATGGATTATTTTACCAATGTCCTTGTTACGTTTCTAGACCTTTATCATGGTAATTACATTGCTGTCTATGGGAGGGTCAGAGAGTTCTCAGAATGCATCAAAAATATCTTAATTTGTTTTCTGAAGATAAACAGAGGTCTTACGGGTTTGGAACGACATGAGGGTGAGTAATTAATGACAGAATTTTCATTTTTGGCTGAACTATCCCTTTAACAATGGAGAGATTTATCATATGGATGAGTATGAGTACTATAGTGAAAGCCATGGTCTATCTTTTTTTTCAGGTTATGCTGACATTGGCAGTATCTTGCAGTCTGACTGGTTAGTGTTGGGTCAGCATGTGGTCAAGACCAGAGAAGTAAAGTGAAACTACAGCTTCGAAAATGCATAGTGATACCTGGATAATGAAACGAAATATCCCCAGGACTACTCATTTATTAACATACTCTTTTTTTATTGACCTATCGAGAACTCAAATGGAATTGACAAAAATGCTCAAGCCTAATTTATTGCTTTTCACATTATCACGCTGTGCAGGTGTAGACTCCCATGTTAGAGGCAGATCTCTTACAGAGGGACTGTCCACTCCATGATGTTGCAATGATGAGGTTAAGACCTTGGTAAATGACACTCCCATACATTTTTGGTAAAATCTATGGATTGTTATGTTGTTTGCACTGACGGAAGAGCTTCCCATGACAGTGATTAGCATGTAGAAGACACCCATTATCATAACAGTCAAATATCATTCCTCATTGACCTAAAGAGTCTTTTACGTCAACACTTAGAGTGGTCTGAGTGAAAAACAGACCTGTTTGAGGCAAACTCTCCCTTTCTTGACAGCGCTCAGGCCTGGTCTCAGCGGAGGGTGAAGTCATACGGAGAAGAGGGATGGGCCTAGAGAAATATGTTCGCTATTAGAGTTTAGGGTCTCCCCCCTCCCTCCACTGTCCCACCCAAACCTAAAGCAGCTGGGCCGCCTCGTGACCCACATGATTAAAAGCAGTTGGGGCCCTTAGTGAGATATGCTGAGTGGAATGTAGCGACTGGATATGTGTGTGTGTGTGTGTGTGTGTGTGTGTGTGTGTGTGTGTGTGTGTGTGTGTGTACTGTAAGCTTAAAGTAATCCATCAGGAAAAGTTTCACTACACAAGAGGATGCACATTCCCACACCTGCGTCACACCTGATGCATGCCATTACTTCAGTTTTTGTAATTCCCCTTATAAAAAGACCAGGATACCGCGCAGGTGGAAGAACAATAAGTAAGCAAATCTTTTAAGGTAGCTCAAAAGTCATGGGACCACCAGGTTGATTTTAGGAAACACTCTTCACACAATTCCAACCACATTAGAGGAACATTGAAATGAGGGACAAAAAAGCTGTGTGAATGAGAGAGAATACAAATGGTTCCTTTACACACACACACACAGACCAAACCACACAACTTTTACTCACTCCCTGATGACCCAATACACCCAATAACCGCTTTTAAAACCACTAATTCAGGAAAGAATTCAGGGAGGAATGTACAGTCATATACCCGTGAGGGGAAGCAATCCATTTGTTATAAGCAAGTCACCAAGATACACCGCATGTTAATCACTAATGTTTGCCAAAGGAAGCGTCACTATTACTATTACTTCAACAAACCCTCTAATCCTATAGTCCAAAATGTACTCCTGTCTTTACGTGTACACTGGAATATGCGTACAGTGCGCATTAAGTAAATGTAATCATCAGCATAGTATGTGCATACTGTATGTGCGCAGATAGATTTTTCTAACAGTGTGTACTCTGTACATCACACATGCAATCTTTTTGCACTTCTGAAGAGAAATAGCAGAGACACTGGACAGGGATTGAACTTTCTAGTGCACGTATATCAAGTGCCTGTGTTCATAAATGACGTGCATTTTTAAAGGCTATGCATTTGACTGTACATATATGCTAGGGTCCATGTAAAAACTCAAGTATACTTTGGGCTTAAAGGGATATTTCACCTAAAATGGCATGAATGATGGCGGACTGACCCGGAAAAGAAGAAATCATTGAATAAAGTCATTATTTTTGTTTTCTTTGCTCACAAAAAGTATTCTCAATCTCATAGCTTCATAATATTATGGTTGAACCACTGATGTCACAAGGACTATTTTATCATTGTCCTTACTATGTTTCTGTGTCTTGACCATTGCAGTTCCCTTGCTGTCTATGCAGGGTCCGAAAGCTCTCGGATTTCATAAAAAATATCTTAATTTGAGTTCCAAAGATGAACGAAGCTCTTACTGGTTTGGAATCACATGAGGGTCAGTAATTAATGGCAGAATTTTCATTTTTGGGTGAACTCTCTCTTTAAGTGTTCACTGAGTTTTGATTTTAACCAAATCAAAAACTGATACAAATTTGGTTGGTAGGAAATGAACTCCCCCATAGGCAACTATGGGTCTCATAACATTAAAATATTCCGACACAAACCACTAAGCTTAACTTTCGGGAAAGTTGTGGTTATGTCTGTGATGTATAATTCAATCTTAAAGTCTGTTGTGGCTGTGACGTAGTGGTTCACAGATGTGCTACAGAAAATGAAACACTGTGCTAACGTGGGTGATAAAGGCTCAATGCAGAATTCCCCTCTCCTGACAAATAATTTCCTGATGCTCTCTATAAAGTTTGTCAAATAAAAAATATCAAAAGGCAAAACTCCAAGAATAACACATAAACCAAAAACAGCTACATGTAAGAATGTAAAAGGATATTATAAAAATTCTCTCATTATGCCATCCCATATGAGCATAACTATCTTTCTTCAGATAAACACAGACAAACTATTTTAGAAAAATAATGAATCACTTTGAGTCCATATAAACTGAATAGGTGACAAGCAATAGTTAAAAAGCACATCCACCCCTCATGATGGTAAAGGTAATCCATACTATCTCAGTTGATGATGCTAATATTTTACAGTTTTTAACTAGGCCTATAAGCCATCTTTTCTGATAATTTCCTTCAATTTGTAAGTGTGTTAAAACTGAACTGGCGACAAGAAGTTGAATTAGAATTTGAACTGGAATGACAGGAAGAGAAGATAATGCAATCTGGGAAAGGAAGTGCTCTTCCACCCTGGGCTATAAAAGTTAATCTATACATCATACTCTCTTAAAGCTTTAGTGCTTTTTACATTTTTTTAAAACTTTCAAATAAGGTTTGTGTTAACAAAAGTTGTTTTCTAGTTATATGAATTTCTTTGAATTTCAATTCATCCTGTTTGCTACCTAAATTTAAATTCAGAAAATTAATTTATTGAATATACTGCTTTCACACTGCTCACAATTTACCCGGGGTAACAAACAACCCTGGGTACTGATGTTACCTGTTATTTCACACTGTACATTCTCAAACCCTGGGTTAAGCATGTGACTGTCCAAAGCATGTGAATATGAGGCACATGATTGGCTGTCAGTTGCTAAGCACCTAGCCATAACATTGTTTTACACTCTATAAGTTTGGCACCACAATGCAGGGTTAACACCGCAAAAGACGACTATCCCTGTTTTGGAATAGGGTCTCCTAACCCCAGATAATCTGAGGTTAAATTCAGTGTGAAAAGCCTAAAAATCCAGTTAACATAAATTTGAACAATGAACAAGAAAAGGTTATAAAAAGCTATAGATATGCTTAAAAATACATAGCATGGTTAAGTAAAAATATCAGAAGACAAAAGCAAACAACAAAGAGAAAAAAAAAACATGACCTAAAGCAAAACCAATTAAACAAATTAATTAACCCAGAAAAAGCCAGTTACAGTGCAAGATCAGCAGGGTTAGAAGCAACTAACACGCAAGTAGCAATTTACTGAGGCACAGCAGGCAGGGTGGGACACTGCAGGCCCAAGGCAGCCAAATAACACAACAGGACGTGCCGTATGACAGCTGACCTGCCTGCCCAGAGTATGTTATAATACTCCCAGCACAACAACGACCGTTACAAGGGACATGTTCAGACGTGTCAGTACTGGCATTAGAGCAGACGCCATTATGCCGCAAGGCATTATGGAACAGTCAGGTGGCTTCTTCTGTGTAAATAGATGCCACTGCAGTTTTTGCCCTCTTGTGCAGTCAAGCCAGTACACACACACACACACACACACAAACTCACTCGTGTGCGATGGGGCCGTCTGGCAGTGGGCTCAGAAACTCTGACTGTAGCTCCATTCTGAGCTCCGCGGGTCTCTCGGCTGATGACCACACCCCAGCCCAGCTGGACCCAATAAAGACGCTATTATACACTACCACATTCAATCTGTCCATCTTTATATGGTTATCTCTCTCAGATAATACTTTCTTCCTCTATCAACTTTCATTTCTGTCTCTATCTCGCTCTATTACATTGTTTCACTGGGCTGTTCTTTGTATCTGTGCGTGTGTGTGTGTTAGGGAGGGTCAAACGGCTCACAGACAGGAAATACTCCAGCTCTGAGAACTCATCTCTGGCATGCATGTGCTCTCTCAAATGAAAGCAGCACAGATCACTCACTAACATATGGATGAGGCCTGCTAACCACACTCAAAACCAAAAACACGCTGTCAACCCATCATATATCAATACGAGTTCACCAAGCAATTAACGTTTTCAGTGAGCCATAAAGTGTGTTTTTGAAATAAAACCAGCTTCATATCTTGCATGTTGTGCGCTTCTGATGAGTTGAACAAACTTCAGCGCTCAGCACATGTTAAATTAACAGCAGCTTTATTGCAGAGAGACTCACTGGGAGCAAAACAGACACCTAATCACAGCAAAAACATGCAATTTATGAAACATAAGCAGGCTTGTCATCTTTACCAGAGTGTTTCTCTTACAGAAAGTACCATGGCATTACCATAGGAATATGCATTTGAAAACCGTGGTAATAAAGTGTTTCTGAACATTACAATGATAGTAATACAATAATACTAACTCATGTTTTGAAAAGGTTCTTTTTAGAAAGACTTTTTTAATATTTTTTTACTAATAGATGCAAATTAGCTGGATGAGTCAGAATTTAAGCTAAAGAAGCTACATATACAGTATCTCACAAAAGTGAGTACACCCCTCACATTTCAGCAACCATTTTAGTATATCTTCTCAAGGGACAATACTATAGAAATGAAACTTGAATATATTTTAGAGTAGTCAATGTGCAGCCTGTATAGCAGTGAAGATTTACTGTCCTCTGAAAATAACTCAACATACGGCCATTATTGTCAAAAAAGCTGGCAACAAAAGTGAGTACACCCTATTTTTCTTTTATGCCAAAAATCATTAGGATATTAAGTAAAGATCATGTTCCATGAAGATATTTTGTAAATTTCCTACCGTAAATATATCAAAACTTTATTTTTGTTTAGTAATATGCATTGCTAAGAACTTCATTTGGACAACTTTAAAGGTATTGGACAAAGTATTTTGATTTTTTTGCACCCTCAGATTTCAGATTTTCAAATAGTTGTGTCTCGGCCAAATATTGTCCACCATAACAAACCATATATCAATAGAAGCTTATTTATTCAGCTTTCAGATGATATATAAAACTCAGTTTCAAAAAAAATTGACCCTTATGACTGGTTTTGTGGTCCAGGGTCACAATTTTGATTTAAAAATACAGGTTTCATTGTCAGTGTATTAAATCGAAATGACATGTATGGCTGCAGTATTTACTGTGTGCTCTGTTGTGTGGTTTCCCTCCACTGCAGGTGGAGTGGGTGGAGTTACAGCGATACATCACCGATGCTCTGATTCTCTGCCCTTCATGCTGCATGTTACATTACCACACACTGTTGCCATGGTAACCGCCTCCTCTTTGACCTGTGGTTGTGATGTGTATGTTAAGAGAAAGCGATTTGGTATATATAAATTCATGTGCGTTTTGTGATTTGTGTTTTATAAGTGGGTGGGGGTGGGGTTTGAGGAACACAGTCATAAAACAACCCCTCCCACCGTGAGTCTGCCCCTCTGATGAATCCTCTAGCTCCAACTCCTCCTGCCTGCATTGCACCAAAAGACCTGTGTCATTTCACAGAACACGTCTCACATACTCTCTCTCTCTCCTGTTTCATATTCAGAGCATGTTAAACCCTGGATAACAGCACACAGCAGAGGAAAACACAGATAGAAAACAAGTGCATTTCCAGCATTAATGTCACTCATGTGTTTTAATTAGAAAAGAGAGACACCGATTCATTTTGAGTCACAACAAATGTGTTTGAGCCATTTACCTAGTGTGGATTTTACATAGTTTACATGATTACATCAATTGGACATGTACCAAGAGAATTTTTTGAAGTATACATGGTGAAGTACGTGTAAATCTGTAATAAATATGGAAATCATTCAGCACCACAGTACATATCAAAATTTCATTGTATTTATGGTTGTGTATCACCAGTTCCTCATGATACGATATGCGTTATAATGGTTATTCATAACTGTGTAAAGCTTGTTGCAATAAATATATATATATATGTGTGTGTGTGTGTGTGTGTGTGTGTATGACCCTGGACCACAAAACCAGTCTTATGTTGCACAGGTATATTTGTAGCAATAGCCAAAAATACATTGTATGGGTCAAAATTATCGATTTTTCTATTATGTCAAAAATCATTAGAATATTAAGTAAAGATCATGTTCCATGAAGATATTTTCTGTTTCCTGCCATAAATATATCAAAACTTAATTTTTGATTAGTAATATGCATTGCTAAGAACTTCATTTAAACAACTTTAAGGGTGATTTTCTCAGTATTTTCACTTTTTTGCACCCTCAGATTCCAGATATTCAAATAGTTCTATCTCTACCAAATATTGTCCTATCCTAACAAACCATACATCAGTGGAAAGCTTATTTATTCAGCTTTCAGATTCTGTATAAACCTAAATTTAAAAAAATTGACCCTTATGACTGGTTTTGTGAACCAGGGTCACACACACACACACACACACACATACATATACATACACACACACACACACACACACA
>JAFVLL020002535.1:0-46801 GCA_021397915.2 Tor tambroides | reverse complement strand
TACAGTGCTGTACCACAATTTGATTGTTTTTTACAGGTAAAAAATGTTTAAACTACATGAAAATAAACACTACAGCACTGATACTGTAAATGAAACTACAGTAATAATACTGTAAACGAAAATACGGTAATGATACTGTAAATGAAAATACAATAATAATACTGTAAATGTAAATACGGTAATAATACTGTAAATGAAAATACAGTAATAATACTGTAAATGAAAATACAGTAAAGCCATTATTATACTGTAAATGCAATTACAGTAATAATACTGTAAACCTTTTTACAGTATTTTACTGGCATCCAGCTGCCAGTAAGTTACTGTAGAATTTACAGTAATCTTTTTACAGTGTACGAATTGCCGTGAGATCGGGTTGGAATATCCCATATTTTAGCCAGATAAACTTTGACATTGATGCAATATAATTACTGTTGAAAACTGATTATACTTTTTGTGGAAACCATAATACAGGATTTGGTAATTAAAAACAAAGAACAGCATTTATTTGAAATCTTTTGAAATATTATAAATGTCTTTACTGTCACTTTTGAGCTTGTTAATGTCTCCATGCTGAAAACTATTCATTTCTTTTTCATTAAAAAATCTTTTTGATCCCAATCTTTACTGAACAGAATTTATATGAAATATAATTCCATCCATGTGTACTCATACTCTACAGTATGTTGTCAAATGGAATCACTTTGTAAACAATACACACCAAACCAAAAACACAATTTACTAAATTGACAGAGGTTAAATGAGCTCTGAATATTGAATATCCAATTTTTCAGCCAGCTAAACCTTGACAGTGATGCAATACTTACAAGGATGTTTGTGAACTAAATATTAACAAGGTCTCATTCCATTTCTCATCACCTTTCTTGTCTGAACAGTGTCTAATCCTATTACAAAGACAGAACAACTGTCTCAACTGCTGGCAGCAGAACCGTTCTCTGCATGGTTCATTGTGTTGTCAAAGCAGCAGTTAAGTTAATTCAGTGGGGATATCGGTGGCCATCCCATGTATATTCTGCAGCTATTAAGGTATTGTTTATTTAGGGATGCAGTGCTTGCTTTCTTTTGCTGAACATACAGATCCCACCTCAGAGATGTCTGCCTTTTGAATCTATATCTTATGTACTCCTTTGAGAAATGTCTACATGGAAACCAATCAGCTATTATTTATAGCGAGTGGTATTCATACCCTTCTCTCCGCTCCCACACTGAGAAACAGCACAACGAAAGCTCACTGCAGTTTGTTTTGAGAGGTTGCTTCCTTTTCAAGTGGTTTCAAGTTGAAGTGTTCTTTATTTATTTGTCATTCCTGTTTGATGTGTTTCTACTGGAAGGGCAGAGATAGAAGCACCTTTGATATGCAGATTCCCTGTTCTAGGAGCGGCTGCTCACTACATTCTCGTGATGTGTTTGGCAAGGCTTATTAATGACCAATGGGTTAAGTCTGTGAAAGTAGTACACAATAATGTCATGTTGATTGGGTTAATATAGTCATAATGAGGCGAAATCATTCGTGTTCAGAGGATGAGTGATTCATGTAATGAATTTGATTTCCTTAACATTACTTTTCAGTGCCTATAATAAAGGCACAATGAGGGTACGTTACATAAAGGGTTCATATTTATTTGATAGAGCTATTGCTAAGAGAAGGAAACTAAGCCATGCTGTGTGATGCAGTAATCATTGTGGCAAAGGAAAATTTTGGTCTCAGAATTATTTAAAGAGTTCAGCAAAATGAGGACATATCTTACTGGCATTCATGTTTTCCAAACCTGTATGATTTTTTTTTTTTTTTTTTTTTTTTGTAAATGTAAATGGAATTTGAGTCTGAGGTTTCCATACTCTGAAAATAAGTGGTAAAACAATTTTCACTCAGAAATTGTAAATTTCAAAAATAATTACAAAGAAATGGCAAGTAACACATTGAATTAAACGTTTTTTTTAGGTAGAAAAGCTGAGAAATTATTCCCTTTAAAATATACTCTAATAATCTTTCTTTTATTTACAAAAAAAAAAAACATTAAATGGTGTACAATGCATTCTAAATCTGAAGTTTGGTTATAATTCGATTTGATTATTTATTTAAACAATTTGGATTATTGCCTTTTTTTCCCAAAATATGCTAATGAAATAATTAGCAAGGCTTTTTTTGCACTATAGTTGAATGCTGACAAAAAATAGACAAAAGATGTTTACATCTGCAAATCACAATTGAATTTGGAATAAGGAATATCCATTTATTTGGATTTAAAAAAGTACATTTTTATTATTGATCAAATTAATATTAAAAATATATCATATGCTGCTGTGAATAAATGTAATATTGATGCATCTTTACAATTCTAACAGTAAAATCAACATGTCTTCAGAACACTTGGTGTATATTGCATAAATTGTATGAAGTACTTTTATGTTGTTTTTATTTGCCTTTTTAGAGCGTGAGACCCTCTGTTTTTTTTTTAAAGAACTGCATAAATATTCTTCAAAATATTTTATTTTGTGTTCCACAGTGGAAAGAAAATCATTGAAACAACAGGAGTAAAAAAAAAATTATAATTAATTTTTCATTTTCGGTGGACTGTACCTTTAAGAATTGATTCAGTAGATGAAAGTACAAATTCCGTGACAGTGGGATATTCATACACAGACTGACTTCTCACATATTTCCCGAATTACTGGAAAATGTCTTAATGACAAGTAGATTTTCATGCTAGCAGATCCAAAATAGCATGTGTTCCTGTTGAAGGACACGAAATGAGCTCCATTCCTTCAGTGGTATCATGAAGAGAATGTAGTATGAGTCAGGGCACACATTATTTTAGCGAGATAATCCCAGACTCCCACAGTTACCCCATCATCGCCATGGGAACTGCTGTCTGAGAGGAGGGCACCCTCAATTGACACGCTCACCCTCAGATCCAGGCAGTTTTGCTTCTTGATATGCATGATGTGTTCTTGGTTTTTCTGAGGTTATACCATGCATCCCATCAACAGAAGCAGCATTTTTCATTTAGTGGCTGAGCCACTCAAGATAAAATTTTCATGATAAAAATGAATTAATATAAAAATTTATTGAATAATACCATCATTATGGGTTTTCCAAAAGCAGAGAAATACAACCCGAATTCCAGAAATGTTGGGACGTTTTTTAAAAATTTGAATAAAATGAAAACTAAAAGACTTTCAAATCACATCAACCAATATTTTATTCACAATAGAACATAGAGCACATAACAAATGTTTAAACTGAGAAATTTTACACTTTTATTCACTAATTGAGCTCATTTCAAATTTGATGCCTGCTACAGGTCTCAAAAAAATTGAAACAAAGGGAAACAAAGGGCTGAAAAAGCAAGAAATTTTGAAAAGATTCAGCTGGCAGAACATCCAGCAACTAATTAAGTTAATTTACATCAGGTCTGTAACATGATTAGCTATAAAAGGGATGTCTTAGAGAGGCAGAGTCTCTCAGAAGTAAAGATGGGCAGAGGCTCTCCAATCTGTGAAAGAGTGCATAAAAAGATTGTGGAATACTTTAAAAACAACGTTCTTCAATGTCAGATTGCAAAGGCTTTGCAAATCTCATCATCTACAGTGCATAACATCATCAAAAGATTCAGAGAAACTGGAGAAATCTCTGTGCCTAAGGGACAAGGCCAAAGAAATTTGGGCCCTCAGACGACACTGCATCATTCATCGGCATGATTCTGTCATTGACATTACTAAATGGGCCCAGGAATACTTCCAGAAACCACTGTCGGTAAACCCAATCCGCCGTGCCATCTGCAGATGCCCACTAAAGCTCTATCATGCAAAAAGGAAGCCATATGTGAACATGGTCCAGAAGTGCCGTCGTGTCCTGTGGGCCAAGGCCCATATAAAATGGACTGTTTCAAAGTGGAAAAGTGTTCTATGGTCAGACGAGTCTAAATTTGACATTCTTGTTGGAAATCATGGATGCCGTGTCCTCCGGGCGAAAGAGGAGGGAGACCTTCCAGCGTGTTATCAGCTTTCAGTTCAAAAGCCAGCATCTTTGATGGTATGGGGGTGCATAAGTGCATACGGTATGGGCAGCTTGCATGTTTTGGAAGGCACTGAATGCTGAAAGGTATATAAAGGTTTTAGAGCAACATCCCCCTCCCCTCCAGATGACGTCTATGTCAGGGAAGGCTTTGTGTATTTCAGCAGGACAATGCAAAACCACATACTGCAGCTATTACAACAGCATGGCTTCGTAGTAGAAGAGTCCGGGTGCTGAATCGGCCTGCCTGCAGTCCAGATTTTTCACCTATAGAGAACATTTGGAACATCATTAAACGAAAAATATGTCAAAGACGACCACAAACTATTCAGCAACTGGAAGCCTATATCAGGCAAGAATGGGACCAAATTCCAACACCAAAACTCCAGAAACTCATAACCTCGATGCCCAGACGTCTTCAAACGGTTTTGAAAAGAAGAGGAGATGCTGAACCATGGTAAACATGCCCCCGTCCCAACTATTTTGAGACCTGTAGCAGACATCAAATTTGAAATGAGCTCATTTTGTGCTTAAAATTGTAAAATTTCTCAGTTTAAACATTTGTTATGTTATCTATGTTCTAGTGTGAATAAAATATTGGCTCATGTGATTTGAAAAAACGTCCCAACATTTCGGGTTGTACTTAAAAGTCAAATTTTAGTATTATTATGGTTTGCATTTCAGCATCCCAATGTCTGTGGGAATAAGTTTACTCTTTTAGTCTTAACTTTAATTTAGAACATCATGATTCAGTCATGTTGAGATCAATAACTGATATTCTTTCTAGTCTTAGTCTATCAATTTTAAGTGAATTGAGTAATTATTGTGCAGAAAAAAATTAACCTATTAAAGATTAAATTTCTAAATTACTATTTTTTATTTCTTATTTACTCTTTATTATTATACTATATATTATTTTGAATTAATATTTTAATTTTAATTTATTTTTTAATTAAAAACTCTTTCAAAACGATATATTACATACATGATACATTATTCCTGTATTCCTTCCTGTCAGCAAAAGATTTGAACTTGATTTTGTTTACTGGGCTGTGTAATGAAGGGCATACGAAAACCAGGGCATACGAAAACCATGATCAGAATCAAAAATGAGTTTTTAGCTCTTTCAATTTCAAAGGCTGATTGTGAATTGAAGGCAACTACTGAAAGTAAAATAAATAAATATTTAATAATAAAAATAATAATAATAATTTTGACATTCTGCCAGAACTGAAATATTCAATCAAGTTCCGATTTACCAGACAGAACAGATGCTCTTCCTGTCCTGTGTTTGGAACGAAAAACACTCCATTGGCAATAAAGTAAACAAGCAGAATTTTTTATTGAGATTACGCCACAGGATATCTATCTATGAGTGCAAATCTCCGCAGGTGCTCTTGAACCCCTGGGGAGACGTTGAAGGTTCAATCATGCTTCAATGCCTCCTTAAAATGTCCTAAGACATTTTAACATCCTTTTACATGATGTTAGCTTTTATTCATGCCATTTATTGTGGTTTACTGAATGCATACTAAATTAATAAACTAAAATAGCATTGCATTCTTGTTAGGATAGTAACATTCTTTAGATGTATATTTGATATTGATTCTGTTGATAATAGATTGATAAAATTACTACTAGCTTTACCATAATTTTCACTTACAGTTCAGTGAAATACAGTTCATTGAAATATACCTTTTACCTTCTTTGTTTCATTACAGGTGTTCCCGCTGTTTTTGTTGCAGCTTGGGCAGTTGTCAGGGCAACGCTGGCAGATGCAAGGTGATTTCATGTGTTCATCTTCACAGACTTGACCTTATGTCCTAATCATCTTTGTAGAAATGAATATAGGGGCTTGTATGGTAGCATTTATGAAGATATTATGGGTAAAAATACATAATATTTTGGCGATAAAGCTGAAGTATATGTCTATTTTTTTAGCATTTTGATATTTAAAGTATGTATGTATGTGTGTGTATGTATATACACCCAGTGTGTATATATATATATATATATATGTATTAGGGCTGTCAATCCATTAAAATATTTAATCGCGATTAATCGCATAATTGTCATGAGTTAACTCGTGATTAATCGCAACTTAATCGCACATTTTTATTTGTTCTAAATGTACTTTAAATGAATACTTTTCAAGTTTTTAATACTCTATCAACATGGGCATGGACAAATATGGATGCTTTATGCAAATGTATGTTTATTATTATTGAAACCATAGTCAACACAGAGCTTGAAGACTAGACATGTTTCAAAGGTCATAGATGTTTTTCAAAGAACTTGTTCATGTCTATTAGACACATGGA
Organism: Tor tambroides; assembly: GCA_021397915.2. Taxonomy (NCBI): domain Eukaryota; kingdom Metazoa; phylum Chordata; class Actinopteri; order Cypriniformes; family Cyprinidae; genus Tor; species Tor tambroides. The sequence continues at coordinate 40,441 of JAFVLL020002535.1, read as the reverse complement.
AAAAAGAAATGTCAGGTTCCCATTGCTTTTCTTTCTTTGCACTGAGCAATTTACTTACACAAGCCTGTTTACATTTTTACATGACAGGCCAGCTCTTCCTCTGAACATGCTAAATGTACATTTATTATTTATTACTACATTTGTTTGCCTCTCTGTGCACACATACTGTATTTTGATGCAGCTAAACTCTCAATAAAACTGTTTTCATATTGTTTATATATATACTGTTTATACTGTTTCTGTTGTCAGACAACGGAATGAATATGAAATAGTGATTGAAACGCGACCCATTAAGACTATAACCTCTCACTTCCAAGATGTTAATCTGCACAAAAATCCTGATAATCGAGCCGTCGTCTGATGAAATCAAATACACATAAGATAAAGACAATAGCTGTGCTGTGATTTCGGCTATACTTGCATGTAAAATTAGAGAAGCAACATAATAACTGTGTTTAATTGAAAGCGCTGCTCCTTTCGGCTGCTCGCTGAACAGAACAGACGTACAGAGAGAGAGAGAGAGAGAGAGAGTGAGAGGTGTGCATGCGCTGGGAAAGCAAGGCCTCGTGCTCGTGCGGCAGTACGGGCGAGTCTCAGAAACTAAATAAGGTTTGGGTGCTTTTTGAAGGGGAAAAAAAGGGTGCTAAAGGGGTCTGCAATGTCGCTAAGTTGGCAACACTGTGCATCTCCATTTCTCCAACTACAGGCTAGACCACAGATCAAACAGAAAATGCGCGCTGCGTTAATCGCGGGTTAATAAAATTAGTGCCGTTAAAATGAATTTCTGTTATTAAAGCTTTAATTTGACAGCCCTAATATATATATATATATATATATATATATATATATATATACACACACACACACACACATATATAATATCTTTATATTAGAATATGCACTTTGATATACAGTATCAATATACAGTATATTGATATACAGTAGCCCCCACTACTGTTTTTCCCAAAATAACCACAACATAAAGTCAAGATAAATTTTTATTGTAACTATGGACTACGTTGACGAGAGTGATAGAAGTTTTCACCATGAAGCTTACACCAGTGATGTATCTGAGAAAAAAACAGATTTCACACTAAATGATACATTTTCAGCAGTAAGAAAAAAGTGTTTTAAAGCTTGTTGTTTTGTTGAACATCACTGTTGTATATGATATGAGAACAGTAGGGCCTGTAGATATGGAATACGTGTTATTTAATAAAAATATAATTATATTTTCAGAATGACATTTTTTTTTTTCTCAAATATATCTGTGGGGTAAAACGCCCCCAGGGGGCAATGGGCAATTACTGTAGTTATTCTGTTCTGAACATCAAATCCTTTGTTTTTCCATTAAATGTATTCTAACTAGTTGGTTGAATAAACATATTTGGATTTTATATTTAAAAATTACCTCAAGTTAGCATCAGGTAGCTAGTTAGCATCAGCTAACAAAATGTTTCAAAAAGGCTATCATAATTTTGTAATTCATATTTATTGATTATATTCTTTTTAATTTTAAGGGTAAAACTGCCTGTACTCTGATTTTGCTGTAAATGTTTAAAGCAATTTTTAGAGTAAAAAAAAATAAAAGTTTAAAGCTTTGTCAGACTGGGGGGTGTTTTGCCCCATAGGTGGGGTAAAATAACCCCCTTGGTACAAATTAAATTTTTGTTAAAAATCTAATAACATGAAAACTCTTTTTCATACTTTGTTTATAATTTATGTCATTGTCACTAAAACTATGATAACTTTTCTGAACACATTTAACTTTTGTTTCACTGAAAAATATGACACAATCCTTAAGGAGGGCGTTTTCCCCCGCTCTACCCTATATATGTTTATATATATATATATATATATATACACACATATATATACATACACACACACACACACACACACACACACACACATTAATATCAAAATGCTAAAAAATAGACATAATAAGAGGCATCACTATTTCAAACAAACAGCCCTGGTTACAAAGGAGATTCAACATTTTAATGCCACAAAGTACATTTAATTTTTTTTTACTAAAAAGAAAAGCAAATAAAAAGTGTGTTAAAATGGTCACGGTATTGTTTAGTATTTTATATGTTTAGTTTGTATACTTCAAGTGTTAGTTCTCATTGATGATGTGGCAATGCAGAGCTAGTTAGAAAATTAATAGATGAGTTAGTGTTTGTCTTGGATCTGTAAATGTTTGTGTTGTTATGTTAAAACGCCACTGCAGTGTTCAAGCTGTTTATCACCAGATCATCTTAATGAAGTGGTGTTTTCAACTTACATTGATGTAGGACCATGCCTGAGGCGTTATCTTTCCCTGTTTTATTTTCAAACACTCGCTGAATGTCATTGTCTTACTCCCTCGAGAGCACAATTTGTATTCTTGCAGCTTACAGGCTGTTAGTGATGGTATAAAAGCAAATGTCTTCAAGCAACAACTTGCTGCTTCTCCAGGGGAACATACTTTATCAACATAAGGTTTTGTTTTAGCTATAGTCTTTTTTTTACTAGTGTTAAGGTGGCCTACTTTAACTGATCACAAATTGTATCTTTTACTTGATCTTTAGTGTATCTTAAACTAAAAGTCACACTGCATAATACATTTTAAGAGGGCCACATACAGGTGTCACATGACATCAATTAATCTTGTGCAATATTAGTAAATATCACAAATTATTTGATATTTTGTAATGCATTTCAGAACTTTTCAGAAATTAGGGAAACAGTTAATACTGTTATCCCTAAATAGCACAAGGAGAACTTATGACATTAGTGATGAGACAATAATAAAAGCTGTTTACAAGACTATTAACAAGACCCATCTGAAAACAAGAAATGAGTAAAGTACACATTAAGCACAGCAAAATGCTTTTTAAATCACAGCAGCAAAAAAAAAAAAAAAAAAAAAAAAAAAAAAAAAAATGCCCCATTTAATTTCAAGGTTGAGAAGGAAGGGGAAAAAAATGGTTATGTAAAAAAATTACGACTGGTTGAGATGACTTGGGCCACTTGGGGAAAATAACATGGCAGCGGCTATTTGCACTAAGTGTAAATAGCGATAGATGCTATTTACACTAATTGCAAATAGCAATAGATGTTATTTACACTAGCTATGTTTCCATCCAATTAAATTTATGCGCAAAACTGGAATATCGCATAAAACATATGCGAATAAACCACCGTTTCCATCCAACGAGTCAAAGAGAACAAAATCGTCACTTCCTGGTAAACTGTGGCACTAAATATCACTAAGAATATAGGAGAAGCCACTTAATATAATAATTTTCATATATGACATAAATTACTTGCACCTCAGAACGAGCAGACGAGACACAAATGCGGTCATTACTTTCGGAGGTGAATGCTTCTGTGTGGGAACGCAGTCATGCAAGACAGTAATTATACAGAAATACTTCGATGACAGACTTTCCTCAGACATTTTAGAACGACCATAACAACATAGATGCTGTGAACGAGATCGGTCCGCTAGTTAGTCAAGTTATCCCGTCTCATTGCCCAAAGTCACATGACTTTTTCAATGCGCATGGAGGAATTTATTCGGTAAATGTGTTTCCATCGTAGTTTATGCTCATTTTTTCTTATCGGATAAAAAAAATTTATCCTACTCAAATGTGCGCATAAGTTTTTTATGCGCATTTTTAGAATTTATGCGCATCTTGGCGTTTCCATCCAGCGTTTTTTTATGCGATATTCCAAAATGCGCATAAAAATAGGTGGATGGAAACATAGCTAGTGTGTAAATAGCAATTAGATGCTATTTACACTAAGTGAAAATAGCATATTTTCTTAGCAATAGATGCTATTTACACTACATGCAAATAGCAATGGATTCTATTTACACTAAGTGAAAATAGCAGTATTTTTAAACGATATGCTATTTACACTAAGTGCAATAGCTATAGATTCTGTTGTTTATACTATGTTAAAAAAACAGGATTTTCTGCTATTTATACTACTTATTGCAAATAGTGGCAATTATCTGCACCTCAGTATTGTAGTGCATTATAAAACAGTACGCAATAATAACGTATTGAGGGTAAATTATCATTTTAATTCAAATTATTAAATGGATGCCACCTTATTAGGACAATAAAGCCCTCCCTATGTGATATGAGATTTGAAAAGGGAGAAAAAAAAGTTCAGCAAAAGGCGGTTTCAAAGTCAGGTCGATCGCATCAAAAAGCATGCGCTTCATCATCTGTGCCACTAAAAGTTATGTTTACCAAGTGTCTTTTGTAGTGTCGACTACCTCAAACACATGTTGGTGGGCGGAGTTAGTGTAAATAGCCTCTGCCAACAAGGGTGAGTGTTTGCACTTAATGTAAGTAGACACTCCGAAATAATATGATTTGTGTAAGTACGTAACTTACTACTGTATATAGTATATTCTTCAGGCAGCGGCTATTTGCACTAAGTGTACAGTAAATAGATATAGAGGCTATTTACACTAAGTGAAAATAGCAGGATTTCCTTAGCGATATGCCATTTACACTATAGCCTGAGTGCAAATAGCTGTAGATTCTATTTACACTATGTTAAAATAGCAGGATTGTCTGCTATTTATACTACTTATTGCAAATAGTTGCAATTATCTGCTCCTCAGTATTGTAGTACATTATAAAACAGTACGCAATAATAACGTATTGAGTGCAAATGATAATTTTAATTCAAATTATTAAATAGATGCCACCTTATTGGGACAATAAAGCCCTTTCTACACCTACCCTAACCCTACTCGATACTATATTTTCAACTTTTTGAGTATTTCCTTCATTTTTTATTGAAAATAAATGCCTTTCTGATGTGATATTGGCATGTAAAAATGCAGAAAAAAAAGTTTGGCAAAAGGCGGATGCAAATTTGGATCGATCGCATCAAATAGACCACAGCATGCACTTTACCATCTACACCACTGGAGCTGTTGTTTAGCAATTGATTTTTGTAATGTTGACTAGCCCAATCTCATGTTGGTGGGTGGAGTTCTGCCATCAAGGCAGGCTGTTTGCACTTAGATTAAATAGACACTCTGTATTCTATTTATTATATGTGTATTTTATATTTTCTGTTTAGTGTGATTTGTGTGAAAATTTTGAACTTATGCATGTTGAAGAGTTCTGAAAAACAGGGTTGATCTTTTTCTTTTTGTAGTTTCTATTCCGAAGCAATAAAGTGTTGATTTTTTCCCCTCATATGTTGAGCAGGGTTTCTCTCGCCAGTGAGTGTGAAACCCCAGTGTGTGTTTCTTCACACTGTGTGTGTTTCTTGAGTTCTGTTGAAACTATTTGCATCAGTTGAAACTATTTTTCATGGATTACTGCTTGAACAAATGAGTTACCGAAACCAACTTTTGAATAATCTATAACTGAATCTGAGCTACGAAAATACTTAAAATTCTGTTTCTTTTTGTCATGTGCAATCTATGTATCATAGTTATTTTTTGAAGTAAAAATATTGTATTTTTTCAGCAATATAAATAATCTAATCTAAACGAACATACAGTAAATCAAGATTATGTCAGAAAACACAAAACAAGAATAATAAAGTAATTGAATAATTTGAAAATGAATTAGACTGTTGGAAGTTTTAATTAATCTAGTTGACCTTTTATTCCACTTGAGTAAAAGCAAACGAAACGTTCATTTAGAGAAGGCAAAAAGTGAGCTGTCAATCTACCTGGCATTTGTGAGTTGTGAGTGATGGTGGGTTAATGGCTTTCTACAAGTCCATGAGATATAAGACTCTGAAAAGCAAATGTGAAAAAGATTACATGTATCATCAAGCAGTTCTGATTTGCATTCTAGTAGCGCTATCAGTGCTGAGGTCATGAGATTGATTCCCAGGAAATACACATAATGATACAACCTATGAATACATCATATCTCACACTGGCTGCCAAATGACTAAATATAAATGTTGTCTGGGTTTGAATTCCACATTCATCTCAATATGTGTGTGCAGCATTTGTTCTGAAATATTACCTATACATATTTTATAATAAAAGATCTCTACAGAGACTGTAGAAAATTAATGTTTTGAACTAGTGCATTGAAATAGTAAGAACTGATTCTCAGAAATGAATTAAACCTCTAAAAATATTATATATTTTTTAAACATCTCAGTGTTTGCACTCTATTGTTAAAAAAAATTCATGATGCAAGTGAAGCAGGTCTATTAATGCAATCTTTGGGAAACTTAATATTCAATTAAAAGTGTGTTAAATCACTGAGATGTTCACAGTATTTGTTAACTTTGCAGTATAGCCAACAAATAAGATAAAACTAATTGCAAATCTTTAATATTCTATGAAGGCCTGGAATCAAATCAGGAATCTGATTGGAGGGGTCACATTCAAAGCCACTAAATTGATCTACAAACTGGCTTTGGCTGCAGTTTGAATTCCGTATTAATGTGGCATGTTGCCGTGTTGCTTGGCAACTGTAAACAGCAACAGTTATGAGATATATGAACTAAAATACTTCATATAATAAGAAGATAAAGTTTTTTGTTTTTCTCATATTTATACCCATCTGGTCAGAATATTCAGATTTTTTCCCGTTATTTTTGGTTTTAGGTGGCACTGCTCATTTGTGTGCTTTGTACACAAATATGGTTCTCCATTGTGTCCCTGTTGATGTCTTTCTGCTGTGAAGCTTGTTTTATTTACAATTGTTATGTAAAAAGTAGTGACTCAGTCTAATTTTAATGCGTCCTTGTCAGATTTCATGTGAAAGAAACAACAGTACTCCTTCCTTTGTTCCTTTATGTGAAAGTATAGTGGACTATCACGATACACTGCCCAATTGCCTGAGGTAGTTAATAATGAATGTTCATTATGACTCTTTAGTTTTTCTCCAGACTGCATGCATTCACCTTCCCTCTGAATACGTACAGTATATCCTATTTATGGATTATATCCTCTGCATGGCAGATTATCCATTCAGCTGCACATCATAGTAAACATTTGTAATGGGATTATGAATGCCGAAACAAATTGATGGTAAACAAATGGAATTGAGTTTTATTTAGCACCGTTTTATAAAGCGAAGGAGTGGGTCAGTGACTTCAAGGAGAGAGAGAGAGACTAAACTAGGTCCTTTTGATCTATACAGTATGCACTGTGAAATACAGTATATCATTACTGTGTTAGCACTGCCTCTGGGACTGGAAACTTATCTGCCTCTCTGCCACTGTCTCGCTCTGTGCCTTTTAAATATCCCCTGAATCATAATCCATGTGTGCCGGTTAATTTATCATTCAATCTGTCTTTATCTGTGCAGATGCTGGGAGCTGAGTGCAGGAAACATCAAATGGATCTACCAGGTCCCCATTCTGACAGCCATTGGGGTGAGTAAAAGCGATGTGAAAAACTGTCAGGCTCTTAATAAACACGGCGTGAGAACCAAGCGACAGCCTGGGAAACAGTTCAAAGACTGAGGCAATTTTCCCTGAGGAGGGAGAAATCGTCTAACTTTACCTAAACTTTTCTCTTTTCTGTTATTCACCACTGCAAGATGAAAAGCACTTTGGCAAAGAAGGCAAATGTCAGAAGAACTGGCAAGAATATTACCATAATTACAACGTGCATGTGTGTGTTTCTGCCAGTTCTGCCAATTACTGGATGCAGACAATAACATGATTCAGACATGGGCACAGTCAGGAGAGACCAAAGCGTCTCAGTGGGGGTGCCTACATGTTAACCTCGTTTTGCCTTTCTAGTTCATTATGTTCGTTTAGAAATATTGAATTTAAAAAATGGGATTTATTTATCACTTTCAAATTGAAGTGATGGTTTACAGCTGCTGCTTGAACTATTCAGACACTCATCTGCCAAGGTAACATTAGCCATGCATTCAGGTAAGTGATGTACAGTGGCACCAAAAATATTTGAACTCTTAAAAATTAATGGCATCGCATTAGATTTAAAAAAAAAAAAAAAAAAAGACTCTAGAGCTTTTCTCAGAAATAGCTTTCTTGGTGTTTTTGCTCTGAAAATGTGTTTTTAGTTCTCCTCAAGTTTACACTATTATCAGAGTAACTGTATAGTTCATCACATTAACTGTGAACATACTGTACTCAGTTTGACAATTAGTTTTTAAACAATACATTTATTACATTTATCAAAGAATCCTAGATAAAAATAGTATCAATGTTTCCACAAAAATATTAAGCAACACAGCCGTTTTTAACATTGACACTAATAAGAAAAGTTTCTTGAGCACCAAATAAAAATATTAGAATGATTTCTGAAGGATCATGTGACATTGAAAACTGGAGTAATGCCTACTGAAAATTCAGCTTTGCCATAAACAAATTCTAAAATTAAAAACAGTGATTTTAAACTTTAGTTTTTCGCAGTATAACTGTTTTTTGATCTAATAAATGCAGCCTTCTTGAGCATGACCCGCTTCTTTATATATATCTACATATCTATAACAGGGGCAAGAGAGTCAGTGCCTCCTTAAACTATTGGATGTTTTTATATTTGTATTACAAAAATAAAACAACAGCAATATTATAAAATATATCATTAAGAAGTGTATAAATCACTCGTTTTTCTAAAGAAACATTGTCCAACAGCAACACCAGCAGGTGAAGTTACAGACGGAGTCCGCACCTCTCTCGCCTCCCCTGAGCCCATTGAGTTTTAACAGACCCCCTAAAGCAGGGGTGCCCAATAGGTCGATCGCACAGGTAGTGCTGGTAGATCTCACATCATTTATGCTTTAAACTAAAATATAATAAATTCACTAATTTTATGATTAATATGTTAAATAATTAAAAAATATATGTAAATAAATAACAGCACCGCCTCTCTACGTATTCTGTGATATTCTGTGTTTTAGAGCAGCTCAAGCTGTTTCTCATCATTTGTGAAATACAGAACGACCGCTCAAAACGGCTGTATGAGCATGATATGCAAAGCTCCCGGCTGAATAAATCAAGCCAGGATCACGTTAGTAAAGTTTTGATGGATGACAATTGTAACCAAGGTAAAGATGTTTAGTGACTGTAAAGAGTCCACTGAAGGCGAGCGTAGTGAGAACCCAAGTGCAGTTTATTTACAAGGTGATATCCAAAATCCAAACATAATCCAAACAGACGAAGACTTGACTTGAAACAGACTTGACATAAACAGGCTTGCATGAAACAGACTTGACGTGGCATGAAACAAACTAGACTCACCAACAGCAGGTAACAACATCAATACACGACAAAGAAACAAGGCAAGGACATGGCTACTTAAGGTTAACAGAGAGGGTCACATGACATGAAACAACCAATGGGAAACAAGACACATGACTAAAGACAACCAATCAGAACATGACACATTGAACAAGGGAACCAATAGCAAAGAGACATGAGGGCAAGGGAAGCATGACACAAACAGGAACCATAACTAAACTTCAAAATAAAAGACATGAAAGCAAGAACATGAAACAAAACCCAAAACAGACCTTACAGTGACATACAGGAGTTTATTTGTTTCTTATTGTGTCTTGTTTGCTGTTGACTACGATACGCGTGTTGTGCAGTAAAGGTTCTCTGCCTAATCAAATGATTAATCTGCCTTTTTGGCTCGCGTATCTGTTTATGATACTAGAACCCTTCTTGAACGAGCACTTTGAAAACGGGGTTCGTGCAGTCATAAATTAGGTGCGTGTGTGTCCATTATTATTGATGTGCAAATGAACCGTGTATGTGCGTACTCGGGGCACTGATCACTATAACATCATATTTCTGTTTGAAAACAGTTCAGCATATTCACGTAGTTGTATACAGCGAGTGTCTTTTAACGGATGCTCATGTGTTTTGGAGAAGATTGTGAGGATCAGTGGTGTTTATGTACATATGGGCATCAGACACTCCAAACACAGAATGTGTTCTGACAGAAGAACTATTCACTGATGACGTCGAGCCTCCTTCAGATCGAGTTTCCACACATTCAGAATGTTTTTATTTTTAATTTGTATTTTGGTGTGTTTAGTGATTCTGAATAGATCCGCAGTAGTTTATATGCAGTCCTTTGGCATTTCCCTGTGGTCTTGTTTGGTATGGCAGGTTGACTTGTGCTTAATTGTTACAATTACTGTATAATTGAGCTTTATGTATTTTAAGTTGTGTAGAATATCTGCCGTGACATTTTTGCAAAATATGTTTGAAAAAAAAAATAACACTGAATGTTTAATCTATCTTGAATTTGTTTTGTTTAAAAATAATTACATGGAATTGAAAAGTAATGATAACACTAGAATACAAAGGTAGTCTACTGAGGGTACTAAGAAATGAACATTATTATTATTTTTATTTTAAAATGAAATTAAATGAAATTGAATTAATGCAATGTAAAGATATATCCCAACAAGCTTTTTTATTTATTTATTCTATATGTATTTTATTTATATATTTATTTATTTAATTTTCACTTGGTAGATCTCGGTGAGGTTCTCCTTTGAAAATTAGATCCCCACACAAAAAAGTGATGGCACCCCTGCCATAAAGCATGCGGTGAGTTTGGTGGGGCTAACTGAGAATGAATGGGGGAAAGTCACATGAGAGGAGGCGAAGCCTCCATCACAATATGATTGGATATGACTGGTTATATTCGGCTGTGATTGGTCCATGTAATAAATCGTTTGTTATGTCAAAGTAAAACTTGAAATGGCCTGAAATGGTCTATTTACTGAGCTTTTTATCAATATTGTTAATATAAAAATAGAATTGTTTTTTTGTTTTTATTTTTCTGAAAGTGTAAGTAATGTTTGTTTAACCAAGATGTGACTAGGACATTAATTTACATTTATATGTATATATATATATATATATATATATATATAAGTGGTGTCAATCGATAAAAAAAAATTAACTAATTAATCGCACATTTTTCTAAAATTAATCGCGATTAATCGCAATTAATTCCACCTAACATTAAAGTTTTTAAATATACTTTTTTATTGCAATAATTTTGCATTCACTCTTCAAATGTACAATGTACAAACAACATAAAGACAGTATATTTTTAATATTTCTTTAATGCCATCTTTTTTATGATTGAAGGCCAGCATCAATGATATCAATACAAGCATCACTACTGATGTCTCTATAAAATAGTTTTTCCCCTGAATATTTAACCATTGACTGTAGCCAGTCAGCATTACAGTATAATTTAGATCTATAAATTTTAACATTTATTAGACTTAACTTCTAATTTAAGTGAACTTAAAACAATCATCACATGAACCTATTATAATAAATTACATATTTAGCTACTTGTGCCCTTCAGCAAAAATATACAGAAAATGAATACTTACTAAACACTAAATTCTAAATTAAATATAGATGAACCCCTTAAAGCTATAAAAGTTATTGATTTCCTCTTTTTTTCTTTGGTTCTTGGATTAATAGATATCACAGCAGCTGGTTATTAGCTTATTTGCCTGCTATAGCTTTAAAAGCTGCTGCTGCTGAACGTGACGAGGATCTGACATGCGTCTTATTTTCTCACAAATCTCTTTACCTTTTCTGACCCACTTCAAGTCTTAAAAGTCTCTACTAATGAGCGGACGAGTTGAATCGGGTGTTGTAGATGAGGGAGATAGTGCTGGGGTGCCTCAGGACAGTTTTTAAAACCATTTCAGAGACATGTTCTTAAATGTGACGCATATATGACATTGCATGCATGCACGCAGTTTTAAGGCAGCTTTAATCCTTAATTTATAAACCTTTTTGGTAACTTCATGCCTTAACTGACGGCATAATTAGGACATTGCATGCACGTAGTTTCTTTCGCTGTTTGACATGAAATGATACAGGCTACAGCGCACGCCGGCACCTTGTGCGTGTATTTGAAGAGCGCGCGCAACAAGCAGAGTATATTTTCCGCGCTCGTTTGACTCGCGCCTGGCGCAGAGGCGAAATTAGAGCGCGTGTCTGAAAGCATCTCCCGTTTGATGTGGTCATAAAGGCGTTCTGCATCTAAATAAACGCAATCCTTTTCAAGAAAAAAGAGAGAGGCAGCAGTTGCGAATGGGGTGGGCAACCCTAGCCCCGCCCCTGCGTTAATTGCGTTAAATATTTTTAACGCGTTATTCTGAAAAAATTAATGCATCGTTACTTGCACTAATATATATATATATATATATATATATATATATATATATATATATATATATATATTAGTGAGTCAATATTATGAAGTGATATATACAGTGAGTCAATATTATGCAGTGATAGTGAGTCAACATTATGCAGTGATATACAGTATATTGTGAGTCAATATTATGCAGATAATGCAGTCAACCATGATTTTTTTGCTTCTCAAAATGACAGCTGCTTCTTAGTCAAGGCCCTTGAAATTGAGTTAATGCCTCGTTGCTATTCTAAAAGCTACACTTGTAGCAAGCTATGAAATTTAATGTACTCATCCTTTATTACTCCGGATTCAGTTTTTCCTCAGCAAAACATAGCTATCACAAGTATGCGTGGTCCAGCATTTTGATGCTTGCTCACATGATACCATCGTTTCTGTACAGATTTTCCTCACAGCTGCTGTTGATTGCCTGCTGCTGGCTGCTTTCTGGGTAATCTACTGCCATCCAGGTGGCAGAGAGGTCACTGCTGATGTATTTCTGAGTGCCCTGTCGTGAACAGAGAGTGATGGATTCACAGATGCTAAAGTGGTTGAACTGGCTGGCCAGGCAAGAGAATCGTGAGAAAGAACTCTGTAGTTTCCGCAGAGTGATGCAAGTCAAAGCGTCTAACTAAATGTAATGGTGCTCTCTGGTTCTTCCTCTGTGGTACAGAGTTGCCATATGGCAAGAATTAATTTCTATTCATTTCCTTGTTATTCTGAAAAATCCAATATATTGCACTATGGGAATTAAAAGGGCAGGCCTTGAGGTAGACAATGATGTGCTGGTTTTTTTTTTTTGACATTTGAATGTCCGTCCAAAACGCTTTTTCCCACTGTCACCCTCACAAGGAAGACACCTGTTGAAGTGCTCCAGAAATTGCTTTGTTAACCCCATTTCCTCATCATGACCTCATCTGTTCTCAAGGTTTATTTTTTTTGCAGCATCTTTAAGAAAATTAGATATTTTAATTCACAATTTAACTTTATCTAATGTAGTTTTACTGTAAATTGAGAAAATATCAATGTTTTCATATGGCAACGCTGTACCACTATGGAAAAATAGGTATGTTGCCATATATGGCAACGTTATACCACAGTGGAATTGCAGTAATGTATATCGCCATTGGGATTTTTTTATAGATAGTAGCATCAATAATATTGTTGCAGTTATTTATTTGTTTATTGTTTATTGTAGTATAGATGTATTTATGTATAAATAGCAAAATATTTTCTTCTTTTCAGAAAATGAATACTGCAATATTTTACAGAAAGACCAATAAAGGCCAACAGGCCAAAAGTGAGGATGGAGTCAGTCAGTAGGAGGAGTTAGTCAAAGAGGTTTGGAACGACATGAGGGAATGAATTTTCATTCTTGAGTGCATTATCCCTTTAAGTCCAGCTCTTACTAAAGTCTATTACAATGAAAGAGAAAAAGCCTTCATATCACAAGGTGTACCTATACAGTACTGGACACTTTCCTTGAGTCAGTATGAGGTGCCTGCAGCCTTCAATGATGTTTTGGCCACATTTAGTCACCTAGATGATGCCATCATAACACTTTGTAAGCAGGAGTGAAAGTGCTCTGACTCCAGATGGTTCTCTGCATGACCAGACTATCAAAGTTTTTTTTCCTTGGGATACAGACTTTTTTCTTAAATGACTTTGGTTGTACTGAGACCATGTGGCAATATTTGTTGTTCTTAGTCATACTGGCAGAGGTGGAGCCAGCCCATAGGAAAAATGTATTGCTCAGTAGTTGCTCTTCCTAAACTCAGGAGATTTAGATGAGATTCTCATACATCTCTCATTTTAGTATCAACAGCATTTCAGATGTTTCTCCTAAAATTCCTCAGGAGAAATAGAAGTAGACACAAATGATACATGATAAATAATTGAGAAAAAAGTAAAACTGAGAATGTGGTGGAAGAAACATAGAATATCTCTTTACTGTCTTGCTGCAATCTCTATCAAGACTCCATTATAGGAATATTTTATTGCTTAGTGGTTGCTCTTTCTAACCTCAGGAGACTTAGTTGTGATTCTCACGTATTTCTCGTTTTAGTCTGAACAGTGTCTCAGATGTCCCCCCCCACCCCATGGGAGATCTCTTTATGGTCTTGCTGTAATCTCTTGCAAGACTCCATTCTAAAAACATTTTACTGCTCAGAGGTTGCTTTTTTTTATTGCAATGGGGGTTTTCATCTCTAATGGTCAGGACAGTAGGAGTAGAGACAGGAAACAATTGGACAATTGAAGACTGAACAGGAGCAGGAAAGTACCTTTAGCTGGGATTTGAACCCATGCTGTCTGAGGTGCAGCTGTGTCTTCACATCAATGTGCTACCCACAAGGCTATGGCTCTGACAGAGGGTATTCTATGCTCAGGATACTAAGGGGTGATTCTCTTATACAGGTGCATCTCAATAAATTAGAATATCGTGAAAAAGTTCATTTTTTCTTGTAAGTTATTTCAAAAAGTGAAACTTTCATATATTTTAGATTCATTGCATGTAAAGTAAAACATTTAAAGTTTTTTGTTTTAATTTTGATGATTAAAGCTTGCAGCTCGTGAAAGTCAAAAATCCAGTATCTCAAAATATTAGAATATTTACATTTGAGTTTCATTAAATGACCATCACTACAGTATAAATTCTGGGTATCTCTTGTTCTTTGAAATCACAATAATGGAGAAGACTGCTGACTTGGCAATGGTCCAGAAGACAATCATCGACACCCTCCACAAAGAGGGTAAGTCACAGAGGGTCATTACTGAAAGGAGTGGCTTTCACAGAGTGCTGTATCAAAGCATATTAAATGCAAAGTTGACTGGAAGGAAGAAATTGGGTAGGAAAAGGCATTCAAGCAACAGGGATGGCTGCAAGCTTGAGAATACTGTCAAGCAAAGCTGATTCAAAGACTTGTGAGCTTCACAAGGAGTGGACTGAAGCTGGAGTCAGTGCATGAAGAGTCACCACGCTCGCTACCAAGCCATTTCTGAACCGGAGACAACGTCAGAAGCGTCTTACGTGGACTGTGGAGAAAAAGAACTGGACTGTTTGTCAGTGGTCTAAAGTCCTCTTTTCAGATGAAAGTAAATTTTGCATTTCATTTGGAAATCAAAGTCCCAGAGTCTGGAGGAAGAGTGGAGAGGCACAGAATCCAAGCTGCTTGAAGTCTAGTGTGAAGTTTCCACAGTCAGTGATGATTTGGCTGCCATGTCATCTACTGGTGTTGAACCACTGCACTGTTAGACTTTTTGTGTAATTTTGCGGTAACACTGGCAGCACGCAGTAAGTTACTGTAACTGTCCCTTGCAGTAGCTTGCAATTTCATTTTACAGTATAATGCCCTTACTGCAATTTAATTTACAGTAAAATACCCTTACACACACAACTTAATTTTACACAGTACTATATCTTTACTGTAACTTAGTTTTATAGTATAATAATATTACAATAGAATTTACTGTAATTTATATTACTATTTATTTTTACAAAACATATATTTATTTTTACATAATATTTTACACAGATGCCATTAATTTATTAAATAAATGACTAGGTCTATATAATAGTGTTTGACAAACATCACTTTTAAATACATCCATTACTTATATATTGTGCTTTATTCTGCAACTTTACAAATAAAAAATAAAAAACAGAGAACTGAATTCATAACAAATCAAAGAAAAGATCATGGCAACAAAAAGAAATAAGGCAACAATTAGCATCCCAGTTGGTCTTGGCTGGCCTCCATGATCACTGACGGCTGATCTGAAACAAAACAAAGGGAAAATTTGTGTGAGAAATGGTCATGAGTTTATAAATTTGTTCATGGACAGAAGAGGTAACAACTTGTGCAACAGCAGTTATTCCATGTATTGTACTGTTTAAACACTGCATATTTTTTGCACATCCATGTCAGGGAACTCCATCAATTGCCTGAATGTACAATCATGTTAAAGGTACACTGAGTAACTTTATGGCCCTTCAAACAAACTTTTTTTTTTTTTGGCCGTGTCTTAAAATATCTTTTAAGTTGTGACAACTCTCGATCCAAAGAATATCAGAATGTATCAGCTGCTGTAACAACATTTTTATTTTGTAAATATTAGAGAAAAACAGGCTTTTGAGTCAATCTAGAAGTACTCTTGAAGAATACAGGACTATAACCAAAATGAATTAAATCAAGGTACATTAATGGCTGGCATCAAATTGTCAGAAATATTTCCAAATACAATCAATCCAATTAAATTGTATGGAAACTGTAATCAGAATAAGAGAATAAGAATAATTGTGAATCAAATTGAATTGAATAAAGATCAGAACTTAATTTGGAACTTGTAAATCAAATAGAATTGTGAAATCTATCAATCCCCAGCCCCACAACATAGTGATCATTTAAAAAAAAAAAACTTACAAGGCCAAAGGTGCAGTGATTCTAGGTGGCCCTTAAAAGAGTGTTTGGGGGTGTAGTTAGCTCCTGCTGACACACAAGCAAAAGGTAGGAAAAGAGGAAACATCACTGAATATGTGAGAGATACTGCATTATGCCTGTGTGAAAAAATGTTATTTATATATATATATATATATATATATATATATATATATATATATATGTATGTGTGTGTGTGTGTGTAATGTGTATATATGTGTGTGTATATATATATATATATATATATATGGGTGTGTGTGTGTATATATATATATATATATATATGTCATTATTCATTATTTCATTTTTCCTAATTAAGAAATTTCTGATTACTCTTTTCTGCATAGCATTGCTGCAGTTAATCTAATGTCACATGCTGTGTCTGATAGTTAAAACACGTACTTACAAAGCCAAAGATGCTTAGTTTGAGGTGTAGTAAGCTCCTGTTGAAACAAGCAAAAGTGAGAAAAAAAGAATAATTTTTCATTAGTGATTATTGACTAATCACTATAGCCTATGTTATGAACATGATAAATCACAGATCTAGGATGACTGCTATCACTTACGCAACCAGATCAATCAATACGGAAAAAAGAGAGAAAAGAAGATATCAAATAACGTAAAAATGAATTAATATGAAAATTCAGAGAGTACTGACTTTGATCAGACCTTGCTTCTATTAACAAACAAGAAGCCATAGGAATGCATTTTCATTCTTGAATTAATAAATTATACTTTTACTGGAATATTTTTTTTTCTCCTCTGAGTCTGGTGTATGCGCTGGCGTAAATGTTTTAGTTACGAGAGAGAGCGCAAAAGAGAGAGCGCGCGCGCGAATGCGCGAGGGAGAGAGAGAGAGAGAGAAAGAGAGAGAGAGAGAGAGAGAGAGAGCGAGGGAGAGAGTGAAATGACGTCACACATATTTAACGGCATTTAACGGTACTCATTTAGTAAAAATATACCATAACTGCCAGTAAAAATGTCTAAAAATCATTGTTTGTGTAATTGGGTATATCTGTACTGGAAAAGGCAGTCAGTTGTAGTACAATTTAATGAGTTTCATGAAAACGGCAGTTTTTGAGGAACAGTTTCCTCAGACAGTCCTAATAATACTATGATTAGATTTTATTAATTACTTTCTTCATATTTTTAAATTTCATTGGTATTGGTAATGGGTTACGTTTTAAAAATAAGTTATAAAAGAGATTTGTTAAGTAAAAGTACTTACCACAGGAAAGAGCACGTAGCGTCTGGCGATCCATTCAGAAGGGAAATCCGTTGTACGCACCCTGACACAAACCTCAGTTTATATAACTCGGCAGGTTGTTGCGGGCTTTGCATGCGAATAAAATTAAAATTTTGTTGGGTGTAATCAAAAATTCTATATTTTATTTTTTAAATAATATAAAAATTACATTTTATTTCACCACACTTGTGCTTACCCAAGCTTCAAATTGGTGCAGATTCATGTTTTCATCCGCAGGACGATTTACAGTAGCACTACAGCTTTTAAGCAAACAGTAAGAAGTACTGCAAATCCCCATATACAGTAAATTACTGTAAAATAGCATAAAATACCCATAATGCAGCGCATATTACAGTAGTGCTGAAATATATTTATGGTATTTTACTGGGCTTTTGCAGTAAGTAACTGTAAAAAAATTGTAAGAATCTAACAGTGTGTTTTTCTGAAGTCCACCCAGTCAACGCAGCCATCTACCAGGAATTTTAGAGCACTTCATGCTTAACTACTGCTGACAAGCTTTATGGAGATGCTGATTTCATTTTCCAGCAGGACTTGGTACCTGCCACACTGCCAAAGGTACCAAAAAAGCTAGTTCAATGGCCATGGTGTTGGTGTGCTTGACTGGCCAGCAAACTCACCAGACCTGAACCCCAAAGAGAATCTATGGGGTATTGTCAAGAGGAAAATGAGAAACAAGAGACCAAAAAATGCAGATGTGCTGAAGGCCGTTATCAAAGCAACCTGGGCTTCCATACCACCTTAGCAGTGCCACAAACTGATCATGCCGAATTGAGGCAGTAATTAAAGCAAAAGGAGCCCCTACCAAGTATTACTTATACAGTAAATGAACATACTTTCCAGAAGGCCAACAATCCACTAAAAATGTTTTTTTTTTATTGGTCTTATGAAGTATTCTAATTTGTTGTGAATTGGTGGGTTTTTGTTAAATGTGAGCCTAAATCATCACAATTAAAAGAACCAAAGACTTAAACTACTTCAGTCTGTGTGCATCGAATTTATTTAATACACGAGTTTCACAATTTGAGTTGAATTACTGAAATAAATGAACTTTTCCAAGACATTCTAATTTATTGAGATGTACCTGTATGTCTCCTTGAGATATCAGCTTTGTCTTAAAGGGTTAGTTCACCCAAAAATGAAAATTAGCCTGTTTTTTACTCACCCTCAAAGCTGTATATGACTTTCTTCTTTCAGATGAATCCAATTGGACTTATATTAAAAATTTTCCTGGCCCCTCCAAGCCTTTCACTGGGGTAAGCGGGTGCTTTTTGTCAGCAGTCCAGAAGATGTGAAATAAAGTGCACGCATCCATAATAAAACGTGCCTCACACGGCTCTGGGGGATGAATAAAGGCCTCCTGTAGTGAATCTATGTGTTTTGTAAGATAAATATCCATATTTCAAATGTAATAAACACTTTTTTCTCACTTCCACTGACTGTCACAGAAGCCATTCCGCCGGATGACGTAGGACGTCGGTGTTACGTGATTAATGACGAATGCGGAGAGAGAACAAAACAAAACGCCAGTCATGAATTAGAAGCACAAAACGAGGATTTGTAAAGAAATATGTAGGAGGATTTCGATATAAGCCAAGAGGAGATTGGTTTTCCTTTGCTAAAGTAAGGAAACTTTGACGCCGATGTCCTACGTCATCCGCCTGGACGGCTTCCGCCTACGACAGTCAGCAGAAGTGAGAAAAAAGTGTTTATTACATTTGAAATATGGATATTTATCTTACAAAAATGCATAGATTTGCTACAGGAGGCCTTTATTCACCCCCCCCCCCCCAAACCGTGTGATCCATGTTTTATTACGGACTTACGCACTTTATTTCACGTCTTCTGAACTGTTGACAAAAAGCACCCTCTTACCCCCATTGTAAGGCTTGGAGGGGCCAGGACAATTTTTAATATAACTCCGATTGGATTTGTCTGAAAGAAGAAAGTCACATACACCTAGGATGCTTTGAGGGTGAGTAAAACACAGGCTAATTTTCATTTTTGGGTGAACTAACCCTTTAAGATATCTTCAGTTTTATTTTAGGAGAGACGTTAAACTTTTACTAATATTGTAAATACTAAAACTATAATTCACTTCAGAATATCAAGGGTTACTAGTTTAAATGTTTAAATTTATCTTCAGTGTCCATCATTGTATATACACCTTTTTTTCCACAATACCCTTTTTTAACAAATGTAACACTAGTGTACCAGTGTTTTTTTGATTGTTTTTGTTTTGTTTTGTACAGCCCATTTTTGCGTTTATGTAAATATAGGTTATGGTTTCCTCTGTTAAATCATTGTGGAATAAAACACTGTCTACATAAAACAATTTCAAATATGACAATGCATGTATTGTCTTTGATCGCAATGGTGTGGATAAATGACATTGAAGCAAACCAGAGGGAAGAAAAATCTAAGCAGAGTGTGTGATGTTGTTGAGATCTCTTCTAAAGCTTTAAAGGAGACAAATGTGAGAGATCCAGAGTCTCTAGCTAAGGAAAAAAATCTGAACACAGTGTGTGATGTTGTTGAGATCTCTTCTAAAACTTTAAAGTGGTGGTTGATTTTTTGTGCTTTTATATTGAGACAGGAAATTACTGGGAGGAGAGAGGGGAGCAGGATTGGCAAAGGAACTCAAGACAGGAATCGAACTCAGGTCGCCGTGTGCGCAGATGCACTATATGTCGATGCACTAACCATGAGGCTATTGGCGCCGACGAGTTCACTTTTTTTAACGTTTTTAGTGTGTAATGTTACTGTTTGAGCATAAACAATATCTGCAAAGTTACGATGCTGAAAGTTCAGTGCAAACAGAGATATCGTCTTTTAAAATTCTGGCAGTTTAATGCCTACAAAAATGGCTCGTAGGGATTACAACAAGCTACTTTCCGGGTTTGTTACGTCACGAACCCAGATAAACCCTGCCCCCGGGACCATGCACAAAAGGGGGCGAGGCCATGTTGTGCTGCTTTAGAGAAGAGGAAGAGAAAACTAGGGGTGCACGTAAAAATCTATTCATATATGAATCGCGATTCTGTCTTCTAACAATTCTAATGGATTCACAAGTTTCAAAATCAATGTTCTAAAGCACGTTTCTTAATCCTGTTCCTTGCATCGCCCTGCTCTGCACACACTCTTCTCTGCTTCTCTGCTTCTCTCTCTCTCTCTCTCTCTCTCTCTCATTCAGATTTTGTCTCAGCAGACAAGTTTGAGAAGCAGGAGACTCAAGCAAAAATCTCCATTCGATCTTAAAGTAACCTCATTTCTGTCTATAGGAGAAATATTTGAGATGTTAAAGAGATCTCACTTTTGATTTTGCTTTCCTATGGGAGGGCTTTTGATAGGCATGAGTGGACCAGGACCAGCAGTTACTTTGTGGTAATTGCAACACTAGGACAGGCTACTTTTAGTATGAATGTTTACAATTTGTGTGAATATCATTTGTCATAATTTATATCTTAGTACAAATAAGATGAAATTTGCTATTTTTTGAGCAAACAATATCTACACAGTAAAATCAGCAGTGTAATATTTGCAGTGTTAAAAGTTATTAATTCCCAAAGAGTTGAATTAACAATCTACAGTGTTAAACAGTACTCATGTTCAGTGTTGATACATGGTGTAACTTCACTTTTACACTGAAAGTGTGGAATAAAAACCCGCCGAATTGTCTGACTCCGCCCCTCAATGACTGCTGCTTCGCAAAGCGTCGATGCCATTTTTTCTTCATGGACCGAGACGGTAAGTTGTATTGCTTTTCTCTTCATAAAATTACACGGGGAAAAAAACATTTTTTTGTTGATAATTTTACTCAAGATATGATTGGTGGTGAACACATTTAAAAATTACTAACTGCGAGTGTTTTTGTCAGGTTTACGGTGAAGTTCGTGAGGTGCAGAGATATAACGTTAGCCTACAGAAGAGTGAAAGTTTATCATGCCGGTTCGATTTCCTGAAAAAAAAGGTGATTTTACATGTAAAATAATTTTTTGTAACGTTAATGCGCTTACAATTTATGTTATATAACATTATACTTTCAGCTTCTTTCATTTTGGTTCGTTGACAGATCCTCTCGCCTCCATTCCCGCCGAGGTCTGGTTGAAGCAGCCACATTTGGGCGGTTTTCTACTCAGAAGAGATAATTCATCAAATGGTATATTTATGTGTTTTTGAAAGCATTGAGCGTGGCATTACGCTGTTTCCATGGCTTGAAACGGTAATAGTGGGACTGTTGAACGTTAACGGGCTAACGATCTCCTTTTGTGACGCATAAAGTGTCGAGTCGCACCGCTGTAAACGAGCAGTCTTTCTGCAGACGGAGCTGGTGTAACGCCGAACATTTAACGTTACCAGTCATTTATTTGACGTTATCTAATGCAAAACTTTTAAATTTAGAGCGCGTTAAAGACTTCGTTCGCCCTAGGCTTAAGTGTGAATTGCATAATCTGTACGGTGCTTGTTCGCAGCGCTGAATATCTGTCCTGTCGTGTCGTCATCTGCGTTAAGACAAACGCGTTACCATCAAGTTTTTCTTATGACAATTACGTTTATGCAAGCATCGTGAAAGTGAGTTAAAGGTACGTTAAACTGTAAATCTGTCAGTCGTTCAGTTTCCTTCAGTGCCCACGGGCAGAGCATGCAGGTACTTTAGCTTGAAACCAGTCTTTTTCAATTCATATGGCATGCTATTTTGGGTTAAATAATATCCTAAATATTTCCAGATATACAAAGTTAAGTTTTAATGGAGTAAGTTATGTCTGAATCTATCTGTATTTTCTTTTCACACTATAAACAATAAATTAATAGTCAGATAAATTCTAAATGTGTTAATTTATTCTAATGTAGTACACTGTTAATTTTAAGATGCTTTATTACTCATGTTATTCTTTAAAATTATATAAATGTGTTTAATAATCAGATTAAATAAATACTTATTTTGTTTCAGGCCTCCATGTGAATATTGCACAGGGTTTTGTGTCTGTTAACTTTAACAGTCATTTAATTGACCCTAGAATGAAGGATGAGTTTACGATTTGACACCCGTATTATAGACTGCTCTCAGCATACTCAATTAGGGGTAATCACAAATATTTTACCATATTTACAGTCCTAATGTAAACTAAATTACTGAAACAAGTGCGGGTTTTTTAAATCCTTTTTTCAATAGAATTGGCCCAGACTTCTGCAGTGTCAAGTGAAGGAAACTTCTCATAAGATTGCAGACTGGGAGTCTGATGACACTGAGTGCGAGTGATGGAAGCCCTTCAAGAAAGGAGCAGAATGCTGAAGATGAAGCCAGAATTGTGAGTCTGTGTCATTTATATGTTATTCTGTGTGCAGTAGAAATTTAAAACACACAAATGAATATAAAAAAATTAAAGTTTAACTGGGCAGCCACACAATATATCTGCTTCATGTAATATCTGTTCACACCTGGAATTTACTAATTATTAAAGATATCAAAATGCAAAAAGATAAATGGTTAGTTGACCCAAAAATGAAAGATTGTCATTTCTCACTCTCTGTCATTCCAAACCTGCAAGACTTTCATTCATTTTCAAAACACAAATGAAGATATTTTAAATGAAACCTGAGAGATTTCTGTCCTTCCATCGACAGTCTGCACAACTACCACTTTGATGCTTCAAGAAGTTCATAAAGAGATCATAAAACTAATCCAAATGAATCGAGCGGTTTAGTCCAAATTTTCTGAAGAGACTCGATTGCTTTATATAATGAACAGACTGATTTTTTTTTTTCACATTTAAACTGATCAGAGAACAAAAACAGAAAATTTGGACTAAACCACATGATACGTATGGATTAGATCTCTTTATGGATTAGATCTCTATGTGAAGTTTTTGAAGTATGAAAGTGGTAGTTGCATGGACCGTCATTCAAGGGACAGAAATCTTATATTCTATTAAAATATCTTCAATTGTGTTTCAAAGATAACGAAAGTCTTGGCTGAGTAAACAATGAAATTTTCATTTTTGAACTAACCCTGTAATAAAAGAATGTGGCCATATGCGTCTAGTGTCGGTTCACTTGTGCATCACCCAAGATGCATGCTAATGCCAGGTGTGAACAGAGAAACTGTGTGGCTGCACAATCAACTTAGCAGAATGGTTCCTCAGAGAAATATTGTTGTCATTAATTTTTTTTTTTTCTCCAAGAAGCCAAGTTCCTGGCTTCTCCCAAGACCTTCAAGGACTCGATTGACCTTGGAATCAGCTGTAAAGGAGGATGAAACTGATGTTTAAGGTTAGACTATATTTCAGAATAAGATTATCTATGTTCATGCATTATCTATATTCTGTGTTCATGCATTTTGTGCTGAAGTTGTCATATCTGTTATTTAGAATGGGACTATTTCATCTGATTCCACCATCACCACAAGGCTGCAAGGGACCTGGAAAAATGTCCTCCAATCAAGCTGAAAAACATCTTCAAAAAGGTACATTTGGACATTTCTGTCACTACCCATTGTCTGCCTCAAAATATTGCCAGATGGGTTGTATATGAAAGACTAATATAAATAAAATCAATTGGAGAGCTGAGCTTGAGTGTTATTTTTGTCTTTAATCTGCAAGCACTAACAAGAACACCTTGATTGCATAGAAGAGACCACACAGCCATACCTGCTCGCTGATGGGACAACGAGGAACATCATTCATGGATGCTACACAACTGTTGACAAGTATCTTGCTGCAATCTTGTTCAAATCATATTTGTTAATGTCTATGTAAATTTGATGATTTTATGTGTTTTATTTACTGTTTTATGTTTCTGTATAACACTACACATCTGGTATATGCTGTAAAGTTGCCACTTTGACCATTTGTTAAATAAACGTTGGAATTTATACATCTGTCTGAAGTCTCTTGATTTTGTCTAATTTTGTACATTAACACCATACAAAGCGTTTTTATTTTTGCACTGAAAAGAATACTTTATTAATAACACTTAAAGGATTAAAACAACACCAGGGGTGTTAAATACCCCATAGTGTAAAATTTGAACAATTGCAAGTGTAACACTTTACACTCGGAGTGTAATTTTTCTACACTGTAAGGTGCTATATTAACACTAAAAATTCAACACTGCGAACAGTGTACTTTTAACACCAGATAGATTGGGAACATATATGATCTTTAGTAGTGTTAAAATTGACACTTTAAGTGTTAAATTGACACTGCGTTTTTTACTGTGTACCACTGTTTATGCTCTGTGTAAATTGCATCTATTTTTTTACACTTAGTGTGAATAGACTAGTAAAAATACCATCTTTCTATTTAATTGCAGTTGTGGTGGAGGAATAGATATCTAACACATTACTGACATGTTTTGTTCTTCAGTGGATTATTATTTGAAAAGAATCTTATGCTACAGAACCCTTGAAGTTGAAGGCGTTTAGGTCATTTTATAATACTCTACAGCACAATCAGTTCTCCATCACTGTATGTATCTTCAAGGATACAGAGGCTGGCAGGTAACTGCATACCTGAAAGATTAGTCAGACATCAATGCATTATATATAATAAATGGAATCTTCAGTAACAGAACTGGGTTTGAGTAGATGTTATTTTTTTGGCAAAATAATTATTTGAAACTGAATCACAATAACCATTGAAAGACCCACAAAAAAACTGGAAATTCTTTATTCTTCAATTTTTATTCATTTCCAGTGGATGTAGATCTCAGGTTGGCTTTGTTGCTTTTTTTAACATTTTGCTATAGTATTGTAACTTTTCATTATTTGTAAATGTAATCTTTTATATTAATTGTTATATAGGGATTAAACTAGTGATCGACCGATATTGATTTTTTAGAACCGATACCGATATCAATTATTTGCATATTTATGTGGCCGATAACCGATATGCAGAACCGATATTTATTTACTGTTATAAAATACTTCACTTTGGTTTTTCCTCTTTTCAGTCATCTTTTTTTTTAAGTGTAGAAAATTTGCAGTCTTTCATGTTAAATTTAATCTTCATATTACAACAATAAACAAACATTTATTTATCAAAAATATCAACGCTTAATAACACTAATATTATCAATAAGCAAAATAAATGTAGAATGTCTAATGTTTTCAAATGGAGAAAATAAATAAGACAGAGTCATATCATCTTCGTTTAAACTACAGTTTTAGTAGGTTTATAAGCTGTTTAGTAGTCAGGAATAATTCACTGGATAATGTTAATTCACTGAATAATATTCTCTGGAATATTGGAATATAAACTTTTACAAACTTTTTTTTAATAAATACAAAGTATTTTATTGCATTTCTTAACTGGAATGTTATATCAGAATTATTCATGTTTTTGTCCTTCTAGATTATGAAATGCCTGCTGACAGCGCGGTTCATCTATGCATTTACAAAGAACTATAAGCTACTCAAACTGCGATCGCTCGCGGAGATAATAAATAATTAATTTCCATAGAGTTGAATTTATTTAGATGTTTATTAGCGAAATAATGGTTGTATAGTAAATGTTGCTAAAATAAGTGTTTTAAACAAGTGAATCTTATTAAAAGTTACATGCGGAGGCCGTGCTGGAGCATTTCCTGAGCATCAACCCGCTGAGTGAACAGCAATATAAGCGGCTTCATGAGACTAATGATTATGATATACAACAGAGAGAGAATTAAATTCAACGCTTTTATTTCCAACATGCGCTCATTCATGGCTGTATTATTTAATTCAGGCAAAGTTCCTCCTTATTGGGAGAGGACTTGACGGATTTAAGTGTGTCTAGCTCGTCCATCCGCACTCATCCGCGGCGAGTATACTTTGAAAGCTGCTCGGAAGCGGCTGTGAGCGAGACAGGACAGAACGCGGAAAGTGAAACTTACCCGGGCCTTCAGCCTACGTGACTCCGACTTCACGAGGCTAACGATGAGCATAGACAACAGAGAGAGAATTCAATTCAGCGCTTTTATTTACAACATGTGCTCACTCATGGCTGCGTATTATTTAATTCAGGCAAAGTTACGTCTTTATTGGGACAGGACTTGACGGATTATTTATATGCCTCCGTGAGTTGCTCTCTATTTCTTAGAGCCAAGCTGCATAAACTGCATAACAGGCATTTATGTAATGCATCTAATTTGTGCATTAATGGCTGTTATGTTAAATAAAGTTTACTAACTACAGCAAATCAAGTACTTGTGCTGCCCTTGTTGTTGTCGTCACCCTTGAGCCTGTCAGCGATCCTACCGCGCAATTCTCCTGCTTACCCACAAGATGGCGCATTTATCGGTGAATCCAGTATTACAAAACCGATATCCGTTGCTGTTCCCATCCTTATGTCCCAGGAAAAATATCGATGCATCGATGCTCGATTCGATCTCTAGATTAAACATGCTGTTTTCATGGCATCATATCAAGCATTTGAGGAACGTGTTTATGTGTGGATCTCGTGTGCATACATAAATGGACTCGCTTGCATTTGTTGAAGGTTTTAGTAATAGCCTTACTGGTGAGAGATTAAACTGTGTACATCCAACTGTTCATATATCTTTTGTGCACATCAAACAAATGTAGTATTCTGTGGGGATGATGAAGCTGCCTCAGCATGACTACTTTTATCCACAGCCTTGTTTAACTTGTGCCAGGCAGCGCAGCTGGACTTCTCCTTACAAGTTACATGCACAAGGCAATTGAAGTTGGTGTGATTGGTGTGTGTGGTTGTAAAAAAAAAAAAAAAAAAAAAAAAAAAAGATTCCAACTTTAAAATGCATTAATTTTGCCCCAGAAAAAAAAAAGACTGAAAATCACTGAACGGTTCTCAGTTCCATTTCAGGCTGATCTACTCAGACACTGAAATGATGATATTTCACACTGTGTCATTTAGGTTCACACATTTACAAACACTGAAAGATTAAGCATTGAATAATTTTTTGAATGACTTATTTTTTAGCCGTCTCACATACTTTGATACTTGTTTTGTAACTGCTGCATATGGTTGTAAAATGTGGAACAGCGATTGAGCAGGCAATAAATGAATATGTCCAACCTTTCCTTCTGCCTCACAAGTACTATATAATTATAAGACAGTGAAACAAATTTCCAGTTGTGCTTTTTCTCCTTATTGCTGATGTACAGTTTAAAAATACTGTACAATACATTAATACTGTGATATATACTAATGCTGTTATTCAGATGCATTGTGGCTGTTGTGGATGGACGGATAACAATTAGTAGGAAAGTCAGATGTATAATGAGAGTAAAATCTGGCCAATGATGATTCATATGTTGCAAAGTGTAAAAGCACATTTGCATTTTTTCCCATACTCCCACTGAGCAGATGGTGGATATGGGGGCAATATTCTGTAGAAGGGGTCATTTAAATGTGTGATTGCCATGATTGAGAATGTCATCATAGCTTTCGTGTTGCATGGCAAAGAGCACCGCAGGTTCTTAATGGATGAAATGTAGTGGGTTTTTGTTTAGAGATAATACCAGTCATTTTTTTGTCTTTTCAAAATTTTAATGTCCTCTTGTTCTTTTTGAGGAATAGAAGTGTGTGTATGCAAGCATTGCTGTTCAGTCAACCTATTTATGTTAATTTCTATAGATCAGTTTCAAAGCACCATCTGTTTGTCTTGCCTTTTGCACCAAACATCAGTTATCATTAAGACTTTTTTAAACAAAACATTAACTAGCAAGACTGACTTTTGTGGTTACTGGATGAATGTTTGGACACTGTAGGAAGTGTATCTTAATATAGCTTTAAAACATTTTTGCATACTTTAGTCTTTTGAGGTGTTCATTTATCATGTGTGCACTACTTCATATCATAATTCATGTTGTTCAACAACACCAGGGTTTATAGGAGAGCTATGTATGTTTCTTCATTAATTATTCGTGCACAGGCAAGCAATCTAAATAGCGTTATTTGCTTACAAAACACTTTTTAGTACATATACATAATAGAAAACGAAAGAAATTAATTTCAGAATAAAGTTACGCACGAAATAATGCATCTATATCCGAGTCCTTTTTGTATGTGAAATGCTGAATTGCAAACACCATATCTTAAATTATACCCTTATGACCCAAAACCATATTTTCTGCTTCCAGAATGCATTTTTGTTTGTCTTATTGATTCCAGACTGAGCTTAAAATCTCATGCACAGACATCCCACTCATTATGATTAAGCAGATGGAAATTAGCATTTTTCAAATGACATCCCCGCTCACTTGGGAAAAAGCAGCCATACACATCACTTAGGCGGTCATCTGCCAGTGACCCTTCTGTGACAGGCTTTATTGTCCAGATATGCCTAATGGATGAAATCCTCAGTCCCTGTTACAGTTTTTCAGTTACTCAAATTATATTTAGGCAGGAGAAGGGATTTTATTAAGTCTCACCTTTTACACAGTTATTTCTCTTTGCTCTTTCTTTCTCAGCTGAACTTCATCCTGTTTGTGAATATTGTGAGGGTTCTCGCCACCAAGATCCGCGAGACCAACGCAGGCAGATATGACACACGGAAACAGTACAGGTTTGTGCATCCACTTCCAATGAGCTTGTTTTTATGCATTCAAGTGCCTTGAAATTGTGAATTCAGTGTTATACCAGCCCAAATTGTCTGTGTCATTACAGCAGCACAATCTCTGCTATTAGACTGCAAAGAATGGAAGCTGTCCCTACAGCAACTATTTATTTCCTTATGTAATTTAGGCAAAATCTTACATCTGACAGCTTAAAGGCAGAATTGCCTGTGGCAAAGAGATGCGATAATAAGCTTCCCCTACGCCTACTCATTCTGCAGTTTGATTCGGATTGTGGTTTCCATCATTCCATCATATACTGAAATCAGTGTCGCATTTTAAAGGCACTGGATATTATAGATTTGATCTTGTTACATGCTGAAAGAAACATTTTAGCCTCCGTTTTTGTCTGGCTTTGAAAAAAAATGCTTTTAGACCCTATAAATGCATATTTGGGTTAGGCATGTCAAAATATTATTCTGGATGCTCCCTAAAATAATCCAGTTTGGAGCAAACACAATGCCAATAGATGTCATTTTGTGCGAATAATAACAGTAATCAATTTGATCATTGCTGCCTCCCCGCTAATTAGTAGCATGAAGAGTCACAGGTGTCAGCTTGCACAGCTGGTAGAACAGACATAGAGACACACGGTCATATTTGCAAACACAGTGAATAGTCCATTTTGCTCAGCCAAAGAGAACTTTGTCATAAATTCAATAGAAATTCATTTGTAATGCAAATGACCTCGAATGCTTGAACGTCACATCATTTTGACTCTCATTTGCTACAACGCTCCTTTTACTGGAACACTTTGGTTGATCAAACTTACCGGGGCTTCAATTAAAAGAGGATTTGTACCTCATGATCTTCCAGCATTGCTTTTTTTTCAATTATTTTTCATGATACTTTTCATGACTAATTTGCAAGACATTTTAACCTGTCTGGCAGGCAAGACGTAGCAGTTAAAAAAGATCTTGCACTTGTCTTTATTCTGATTAAAGCCACACGGAGGTGTGTAGGATGTCATTCATCAGACACAGATTAAAGACAAACTCGAATTCGTAATATCACAACTACGTTACATACCGTACTTGGCGTCATCGGCCAACACAAATATCTCACTGAGATCAAAAAGTGTTACTTGTTGTTTGATTGGGGATATTTCAACGGTGGCAAGATTCTGTGTTATTATAAACAGGGTGAAACTGTGCATTAATATCACTTGATAGTGATATAAATGCATTCCTTTTTTTCTTTTTTTTTTGACAGATAATAAAAAAATCATCAAATGTCATCATTTACTCACTTTCATGTCATTCCAAATCTGTATGACTTTCTTTCTTCTGTGGAACAAAAAAGGAGATGTTAGGCATAATGTTTACTCTTTTTGTGTGAAACTGAATAGGGACAGATGCTGTCAATCTTCAAAAATGATTAAAAAAAAAAACCACAAAAAGGTTATTGTGCCCTATATTCCTAGTCGACTGAATCCGTGTGATAACTTTGTAGTGTAGAGGATGATTCTTAGCAAATGATGTCTTTAGTTTCTGAAGTCTTAGACATATAGCACCATATAGCACACAATGTATATAGACCTCTTTAATAATGCTTTTATACTTTTGTTGGAGCTCAACATCCATCCCTGTTTACATTATTGAAAATACCAGCCTGAAGATTCTGCCTAAAGGTGTGATTACATTAGTGAAACTTTGTAGCAAAATAGGTCCATTGTCAGTAGTAAAGCAATGTGTGAAGTAGGTCACTTCCAAACCAAACAGCTTGGTAAACAGCAATTGATAATATTGGTATATATTATGTCATGTTGGTAAATGCAGAAAATTTGATGGAAATCAGATGGGAAATCGGCATGGGGAAATTAGTCACCAAGTGTCCCCGTGCAATTTCCAATCATGCTGATTCCATATGACATGACAGCATTTCGCTTTCTGAAATTTGTTGTACAAAGGTAACTGCAAATTCATACAGGTTTGGAATGGCATGAGGGTGAGTAAATAACAGATTTTTTTTTTGAGTAAACTATGCCTTTAATTTATAGAAGATTTTCATTTCTCTCTGTTCAGGAAGCTTGCCAAATCCACGCTTGTATTGGTGTTGGTGTTTGGAGTGCACTACATTGTGTTTGTTGGGATGCCGCACACATTCGAAGGTCTTGGCTGGGAGGTGCGGATGTATTGTGAGCTGTTCTTCAATTCTTTCCAGGTACTTGGAAACGATGCCTTTATTGCATGAATAGCTAATGTAATCAGTGATCTCTGCAAGTCAAGATGCATATGTTTTTCTTTTGATAATCCAAAAATCATAAATTCAAATTTGTATTTTAGCATCATTTATATAAATGCCGTGCATGTATTTTACATGATTTATTATTGATTTGGTAGAAATGTTATAAAAAAGAGAAGGAAAAGCACTCTTTATTTACAAGTGACTGATGACTTGCAGTTTTTTAAAACTGTTCTGGCAATGAATGTTGTTGTTTTTTTTTTTACAGTAAAAATGATTTCTTGTACTATGAAAATACTCAACTACTGCAGAGGAAGAATTAAGAAGAAAATTAAGAAATGTGTTTATAATTCCATCACCTCAATTTTTTGTCACTTTCTTTGCTAAAGAAATTAATGTTAGTGTTCTCTTACAAACCTTGTGGCAAAGCAAAAGAGGAAAATGTGGTTTCTTTGGGAAAAGCTCAGATATTTAGCACTGGTTGTACAAAATATGCATGGTAATAATTTATAACTAGTAAATATAATTAAAAAGTAACATCAACCCACAGATGTTGATGAGAATTTTGCTTACATGTAAATGCTTGTTGCACAAACTGCTAAAAATTAAATTTTTAAGTAGCATGTACAACCCGAATTCCGGAAATGTTGGGACGTTTTTTTTAAATTCGAATAAAATGAAACTAAAAGACTTTCAAATCACATGAGCCAATATTTTATTCACAATAGAACATAGAGAACCACAAATGTTTAAACGGAGAAATTTTACTTTTATCGACTAAATGAGCTCATTTCAAATTTGATGCTTGCTACAGGTCTCAAAAAAGTTGGCACAGGGGCAACAAAGGGCTGAAAAAGCAAGACATTTTGAAAAGATTCGGCTGGAAGAACATCTAGCAAGTAATTAAGTTAATTGACATCAGGTCTGTAACATGATTAGCTATAAAAGGGATGTCTTAGAGAGGCAGAGTCTCTCAGAAGTAAAGATGGGCAGAGGCTCTCCAATCTGTGAAAGAGTGTGTAAAAAGATTCTGGAATACTTTAAAAAAACGTTCCTCAACATCAAATTGCAAAGGCTTTGCAAATCTCATCATCTACAGTGCATAAAATCATCAAAAGATCCAGAGAAATTTGAGAAATCTCTGTGCCTAAGGGACAAGGCCGAAGACCTTTGTTGGATGCCTGTGGTCTTCGGGCTCTCAGACGACACTGCATTACTTATTGGCATGATTCTCTCAGTGACATTACTAAATGGGCCCAGGAATACTTTCAGAAACCACTGTCAGTAAACACAATCCGCCGTGCCATCTGCAGATGCCAACTAAAGCTCTATTATGCAAAAAGGAAGCCATATGTGAACATGGTCCAGAAGCGCTGTCGTGTCCTGTGGGCCAAGGCTCATTTAAAATGGACTGTTTCAAAGTGGAAAAGTGTTCTATGGTCAGACGACTCCAAATTTGACATTCTTGTTGGAAATCACGGACGCCGTGTCCTCCGAGCTAAAGAAGAGGGAGACCTTCCAGCGTGTTATCAGCATTCAGTTCAAAAGCCAGCATCTCTGATGGTATGGGGGTGCATAAGTGCATACGGTATGGGCAGCTTGCATGTTTTGGAAGGCACTATGAATGCTGAAAGGTTTTAGAGCAACATATTCTCCCCTTCAGACGACGTCTATTTTAGGAAAGGCCTTGTGTATTTCAGCAGGACAATGCAAAACCACATACTGCAGCTATTACAACAGCATGGCTTTGTAGTAGAAGAGTCCGCGTGCTGAATTAGCCTGCTTGCAGTCCAGATCTTTCACCTATAGAGAACATTTGGTGCATCATTAAATAAAAAATACATCAAAGATGACCACGAAAGAAGAGGAGATGTTACACCATGGTAAATATGCCCCCGTCCCAACTATTTTGAGACCTGTAGCAGGCATCAAATTTGAAATGAGCTCAATTTGTGCATAAAATTATAACATTTTTCAGTTTAAACATTTTTTATGTTATCTATGTTCTATTGTGAATAAAATATTGGCTCATGTGATTTGAAATTCTTTTAGTTTGCATTTTATTCAAATTTAAAAAAACGTCCCAAGATTTCCAGAATTCGGGTTGTAAGACGTGTAAGAATATATTGACAGGTCAATCCAATTCACAGCACTCCAAATAGGCTTGACATCGTATGACACACCATTGATTTCCATTTGAGATGTTCGGTTGTCTTAAATGACAGGTGCTGGTTAGGTTAAGAGTCTTTTATCTGGAGCTTGATGACACGATTCAGTGCTTATCCTTCACAAGAAGAATACATCACTTCCCTTTAAACTTGCAGTATCTTCAGAAACACAGCCACATTCACAGAACTGGGTAATACAATGAAATAATTTAATGACATTAACATTTAATTTGTTTTTAAGCTGTTAAATATAATATATAAACTAAACAGATGGTCAGTGTCAACTGTAATTAATTAAATACCTAATATAAAAATAATGATTCCAAATCACTTAAAACAATTCGTGACCAAGAAAAAAACATGGACCAGTGCATAATTACCTGTGCTGTAATGTATGTATTATGAACATTTTTTTTTTTCCTTAATCACTGACTCACCACTAAACTTACAAATGAAAATCAAGTCATTATAACCAGAGTTAGTAGTTTGAGACAGTTGCACTGTGTTGAGACATCGTGCCAACACCTATTTTTGTTTTTCCTCTAGGGCTTCTTTGTGTCTATCATCTACTGCTACTGTAATGGAGAGGTGAGCATCAGCAAAGCTGCTTTACAATAATAAGGGGGTTATCACAGGATGTGCTATTGCATTCTGTACGGTTTTCTCATTGTTTTTTGACACTTTGGCCACTGCATTGTCTCTTTTTTTGCAGTATCAAGCGTTTTCAGGCTATGCACACACTTAAAGACTAAAATTTGTTGCCCTGTCACACATGTAATGACTTCTTGCTGCTTGTTTTCTGTTGTGCTAGTGAACACACAATCATAGACCACACTCTTAAATGTAAAGGTTCTTTACTGGCATCTATGGTTCCATTAAGTACCTTTAACATTCATAGAACCTTTCCATTGCATAAAAGGTTCTTTATAGTGGAAAAAGGTTCTTTAGATTTTTTTTTTTAAGTTATGTAAAGTATACTGTCTGTTCACTGTATGGTACATGTATGTACATAATAAAAAGGATAAGCTGTCTACAAAATCAAACCTTAGTAAGAGACAAGTCAACATTTAAATGGTTTTAAAGTGTTTTTTTTTTTTTGTTTTTTTTTAACAAAAAAACATTTAAAATTGTAACCTGGCATTTATGCTTTGGGATAGTCTGGGCTGTGAAGGATCCATTTCTTGTATCCTTTTATGGCCAGGGAAATGAAAGGTGAATTTCGAGGCTGCATTTGAATTTGGATGTAGCCTCTTAATTGGGACACAGCTGCAGTGGGTTTCAAGTGTTTGGCAAGGCAGGTAATGCTATTGCCTACGTTGTGGGGGTGTCTGCACACTAAAAACTGAAGCAAAGCAGGGTTGTGTTTGGTTAGTATGTGGATGGGAGGCCTCCTTGAGAAAGCTAGGTTTCTGTCGGGTGTTAGTGAGGCCAGCAGGGAGTGCTCACCCAGCGGCCGACTCAGTCTTTCTGATGAGATGTTAAACTGATCCTGATGCTCTGAGGCCATTAGCGATCCCAGGGGGCTTCTCAAAACCCTGGAATGCAGGTCAAATTTGCTCTTTGGTCTCCATCCATCATAGCCTCCTACTCATGCTTATTTAAACTGATTGGCTACATCATTGGTCTCCACTCCACCAGTAGCCAGAGTGTGGTGGGCGTTTTGGCACACAGCCATTGCTTCAGCCAGGCAGATGCTAGAAACTGGTGGTGTTAATGGAGATCCCACCACCCACTAAATCACATTGAATGCTTTGTAAATGTAATAATATTATTAATTTCAACACACTGTAAACGTAAGTGTTTTACAACACATGTTTTAAATCAAGACCAATCAGAACAAGCTGTGACATTTTAAGTGTTCTTCATCCCAGCTGTCAGGGTAGACTGTAGTTCTTTAATCTTTTTTTCGGTCTAGTTGTTGAATGCCAAAATAAAAGTTGTGCAAAATTATGAATTAATGAATTAGCTCCTTTTTAATTCCTGAGTGTGAATTGAATTGAATTGAGGAAGGGGAATTTACTGAATAGCAATTTAAAGAAATTCACATGTAATGCATTCTAGGAAACGAAGATTATTTCACCCTGGTCCACAAAAATACATTTATTTAATATTAAAGATAATATATGAACTAAACAGTAAATACATTAAACAAACAAATAAAGCTGTTACTTTTGAAAGTCTTTTAAAACTTTTTTCAAAACGTACAAACCAGTCCAAATGTAAACTTCACTTTTCTAGCTCAATAAAATTTGTTGCATGAATTTTCAGTTTTCATTTTAAATCTCCTTCCTTAAATACATGTTTGAATTTTTATTCTGCATCTTGTTGCCTTCCTTAATTCAAATTTAACTGAAATCCAGGAATTGGAAAGCATTTTTCAGTGCTTTGGTTCAAAATACATGCAATAGCTACAGTACATTGTTTTACAAATCAAAACATTGTATTATGGTACCTGTTGTTATTGTTTTTTTAGGTTATTGTTCTATGAGTGACAGTGTATTGAAATCTGCCTTAGTGATTGTATAAAAAAGTTACTGTGCATTTCAACATCCAGTGTTCTTTAGCATCTAACTCTGATCCACAGGTCCAGACTGAGATCAAGAAAACATGGACACGGTGGAACCTAGCGTTCGATTGGAAGGGCCCAGTGGTGTGCGGGAGTTACCGCTACGGCTCTGTGTTGACGGGCCTGAACAACAGCACCAGCAGTCAGTCCCAGCTGGCTACCGGCGGCCCGGGAACCCGCTCCACCACGCTCTTCTCCAGCCGAGTCTACCGCAGCAGCGGGGGGCCAACTATCAGTGCCCATGCCACACTGCCAGGCTATGTGCTCAATTCGGACGCTGACAGCTTGCCACCATCCATACCCGAGGAGCCAGAGGACAGTGCAAAGCAGGTCGATGACATCCTGCTAAAAGAGTCCCTGCCCACAAGGTCCAGCAGCGGCCTGGAGGACGACGAGGAAACTCTGTAGATCAGGGGTGCCCAACCCTGTTCCTGGAGATCTGCCTTCCTGCAGAGTTGAGCTCCAACCCTGATCAAACACACCTGAACCAGCTAATTAGGATCTGAAGGAGCACTTGAGAATTACAGACAGGTGTGTTTGATCAGGGTTGGAATTGAACTCTGCAGGAAGGTAGATCTCCAGGAACAGGGTTGGGCACCGCTGCTGTAGATAATGGCGTGGTGATAGTCAGCTAAATTGGGTGTAATAGCACACAGGGAATTTGTTGAAGAGCAAAAATGACAGTTCATCACCTGCAGCGCGCACTGCTTTGGGTGGCAACAGCACTTCTACAACGGACACTTCCTGTTCAAGCTATGACACATACAGTAGTTGGTTTTTGACACATTGTCATGTGCAGACAGATTGATATGTTCATGGCAAGATATCGCCACTCATCACTATAAAAAAAAAAAAAAAAAAAAAAAACTGTTTACAGCAATGGATATGCTGATGGGTAAAATTTCTGGTTTCTTCATGCAGTTCTTAAACTGCCAACTGGACAATGTGAATGCTGGAGTTTTTTTTATTTTCAATTGCAATGCCTACTATTTGTTTTTAAAAACTGGTTTCATTTGCTTAGAACCATGATGTCATCAAGATTTTAGAAAGCATGACTTCCAGACATTTGTGTAGACCATAGAAGCAACGCTCAGGATAACTGATATTAAGGACTATTGAATGTTACTGAGGTTTCCATCGTCCTTATTGTAGTATTCCATTCCAGAGGTATTCCATTCCATAATACTTTAATAAAATTTATTTCAAATGCATATAAAATCGGACAGTGTTGTTTTAGTTCTTGAATGAGTTACTTTCCACTTCACCGACATAATATCATGGCAGATTGAGACCAGAAACTCCAAAGCTGCATTGATTTCAGGTTCAGCAACAGACCAATCAGCTGTTGGCGTGAAGAGATGAGGATGGACTTAAGCAACGGTAAAGTGCATGACTTTGTTTCTTTATTTTCAACACAAATTATTGGTATAAACTTATATTTTGGAATTTTTTAAATAGCAATAAAATGTAGCCCTATGTTGACTCAAATTTCTGAATTTTAATCTTCATTTTGATGAAATGTGATCGATCTTTCAGTCTTGCTGTTTTCTGTTGATGCGCAAACAAAACATTACTAAACATTTGTAGCGCACCTGCCATCCAATAATCGCCATAGGCTTTGTCACTCGTTACTTTTGATATGAAACTAGGTCTCAGCTTTCAAGTTATTTTATCGCGAAAATTAAACAAACGTCATTTTGGCGCTCTTTAATGTGGTGTGACTTCCAGTTGAAGCAGTAGCACAGAGTGCACACTTGTCTCCTCTCCCTCTTTACTAGCCTACTAGATATACACGAAATTAACATGAATGAACATCAGAATGTATGCCAAAAGAACAGTACAACTTTTAAAAGTATCATGTATTGTGTAATCGCTCAGTCTGTGTTTAGGCCGCGGAAATACGTCAATAAAACAGCTAGTAGCTAAACAATATGTCACGTAAGGTTACATTTACCCACTATCATACTGTAGATCAGTGCATTTACCGTAGAAAGTCATTCAATGTCCATAGCTCTTTAGAAACTAGAAAGAGAGAGAGAAGGGTTGCTGAATATATGCAATATATTACATATTTGTTATATCTTCACTTAACCTGTTGTCAGTGATGTTATGTGTAATGTGTATTTAAATAAATCTGTCATGAAAACAATAGTTGAGGTAGAGGTAGTTGAGAGGGATCCTAATTTTTTTCCTTATGACAAATTGACATGTATTGAATTGACATCAGAATGGAACTGAATCAAGAACTGAAATCTGTAAGTGTGTCCCAATTTTTGTACTTATGCCATTTTGTAATATGTGTGTAATCCTGTTTCTTGTCATCCATGTGTGGACTACCATTGTCTTTCAAAAACAATTTTTGCAAAGAACTATCTTCCATGATTTTCAGACCATTAAAAGAGGTAAAAAGCTGTTCATTGATATACAACTTTTGAAATAATGGTACGAACAAATGTTAGTTTTGCTCCCTTTTAACCTTCCTGTTAAATTTAACCAAAATAACAATTCAGGTCAATATGCATGTTGTATATTTTGTTCAGTAAGTCAATATTGTACTTTCTAACTTCAGATTCTTCAACAGTGGATATCAATTTATCCACAATCCATTACTATCCTACACAGCTCTCAAATGTACAATAGTTTGTGTGGAGAACTAAAAGATTAGGATAAGTTTTGAAATGTCAAGCCTCTTGTGCAAGCAAACATCACATATGGAAGACATTGTAAGTAATTCTTCTTTGACCTATAAGGTTATTAATAAAGTGCAGTCAGGAAGAGTGAAGCAAAAATCAATTTAAAATAATTATGTAAGCCAAATATGTGAGGCTAAAAAAAGCGATAAGCTGAACAGTAATAGACCTCAGCCTCTATTAGTTTTATTTTATCATAGTTTATAGAAAAACAGTGGTGTGAACACACCAAGTAATTACCTTGTCAGCAGAGACATGCTCTTATGAAAGGAAATGATTCACCATGTTACCACAGCATCACACAGAAAAAATAAAAATAAAATAATGAAGTTATGACAAAATGTATGGAGACCAGGCATGTTTGTGGCATAGTCTGAGAGTCAGTGTTCTAAAATTCCATAAGTTTCTACTCGTAGAGATGTGTGTGGAGAAGAAAAAAAACGTAAGTGTGTGAAAAGATTATTTTAGTCCATGTATACAAATGTGCATACTGATCTCAACCACTTGCACAAACTAGAAGAAATAGACTTCAATTTACACACCTCTGCCAGACCTAGACTTTAAACTCCAGAGAAACTCAGCAGCTTGTCCAAAATGTATGCATATGTGCCATTCCTGTCAGTGGGCTGATGATATGAAATAACAAGCCCTCTTGAGCCTATGTGGTAATGTCATTTTTAATTGGACCTGTCCATATATTGGTCCACCGTGTGCTTTGTAATCTGAAGAAGGCCACAGGCTGTTATGTTTCGGAGATGCTGAAGATCATTATGTACAGAATAATAGTGTACTCTTAAACAGATTACATAAGTACAATGAAATAAGTTCTGACACCCATGTTGGAGAAGCTTAAACTTTTCATTTTCTGTTTAAAAGGAATAGTTTTTGCAAACATTTTCTGAAAATGTACTCACTCTCAGGCCATTTAAGATGCAGAGGAGTTTGTTTCTTTTCAAATTCGAATTGTATTTTTTACGTTAATAAATTATTGAACATTATGTACCATATATAAGTGACTATGTCAGATGTGTTCACATCAGATTTCAAGCATTTATAGACTTGATTCTGTATGTTCTGAGTTGCTCAGTTAGCAGGAAGTAATAGCAGCAATGATTAAAATCAGCATCTCTCTTCATAAATATGTACATGTCAATTTGTTCTCTTTTTTTTTTCTGCCAAAAGCAGGTTTTTTAAATAAATACATTTGATGTGTCTTTCAACTTATTTTATTTTTACATGCTTTTTTATGCTAAAATTTACAACTTGCAGCAAATAGCTCATGGTTATTTGTTAGTGCCACTTCTTAAAAGGATACTCCACCCCAAAATGAAAATTTTGTCATTAATCACTTACCCCCATGTCGTTCCAAACCCGTAAAAGCTTCGTTCGTCTTCGGAACACAAT
>JAFVLL020002534.1:0-36050 GCA_021397915.2 Tor tambroides | reverse complement strand
AGAGCTTGATTAGCTGGATCAAGTGTGTTTGATTAGGGTTGGAGCTAAACTGTGCAGAGCTGTGGCCCTCCAGGAATTGAGTTTGAGACCAATGGGTTATACAACGCATGCAAACCTTTAAGGCATTTTCTTTCATTGACAAATTATATTATCACATGTTAGTTAAATAGCAAGAAAGAAATGCAGAGAGCATTTGAAAGATGAGGAAATATTGTTACACCATCATACCTTGAAAGCCATGAATTTATGGTACGGCTTGGGGGCCCATGCATAAATCTCTACAGAGTTCTTCAGTGCTATCACCAGGAATTTGATTCTCTCGTATTTCACTGAAAACAAAGTAAATCATGCTTTGAGTTACCTGCAGCTCACAGTGGCAGTCTGTCATATTCATACAAGGAAGCAGACCATCCCCCGCTGCCACTCTCCATGCTGTTAGAGGCGAGCTGAATGCCAATCCTCTCGATTAGCATCAGAGATCTCGATTAGCTTACTCAACCGCCTCCGTCTTAACAGCCTTTGCTCTAACAGGAAAGCCTTCATCTTTCAACTCCAATATCTTGGACTTTGCTCCATTCTGCACGCTCTGAAAATGCAGCTAATATATACGCTGCTAATATTTATATGTAATGTTGCTAATAAAATAGAATATAAATAATACAAAAAATGTATTCCATGAAGCTGCTACTATTTATTATATTCTTAATGTTGTTAATAAAATACAAATAATACAATAAAGTAAAAAAATAAATACAGGCTCACCAATATGCTGCTAATTAATTTTTTATTTTTTATTTTTAAATAAATATTTAATATTATTTTAATTTTGTTGATAACATGAAGTCACTGATATTTAGGAAACAACAATACTGGCAATTAAAGAGAAAACTCATTGACTCAAACTCTCTTAACCTTTATTCTTTATTACTGGATTTAATATTTTGAATACTTATTTTATGCCACAGTGTTAATGTAATTTAGTAATCTCTACATTAAAATTAACTTAAATACAGGAATTAATTTGAATATTAGTTACTACCGTACAATATGATGGTATCCATCTTGGCATTGAGTGAGTATTGTGAAATTTCACTGGCATTGATATCAAATACTTTTGTGACAGCTATAGCAGAGATGGATGACTTACCAACTTTATAGTGAATACAGCCTTCCATATCCCCAACAGTGATCCAGCCCTGTTTCTTTTCCACCTCTGGATCGTTGTGCAGTATCCTGTTTCTCAGCCATGACAAGTAGTAGACACGTAGCTTGTTTTTCTTCCCTGTAAATATCAATGACAAGGCTGACATGTTAATAAAACACAACATGTATCCCCAAAAGACACAAAGCGCTGCCATCAGGCTTTGTTTCAACACTTTTTTTAGTGTATACTTAAAAATGTGGACTTATATTTCATCTGACTGCAGTACACGACACTGAAATGTCAACTTTGATTCCCCTGTCTAGCTCTTTTTGTAGTGAGACAAACCTGATATGGTGACCAGGACATTTAGACCCTCTAGCACATCCATCTGTTGGAAGCGTCGGCGAGTGATGAGGTTATACACCTTGCCCTGACCGCTGCGGTCCAGCAGCATTAAACCGTTCTCAGTGCCCACCAAGAGGTTCACACCTGAGCATCCACAAACATGAAACACAAGCCTTGTCAGAATTTGATTCTGAATGAAGAATGTATATGAGAAGAGGAATTCAAAACAGAAAGGGTTGTACCCCATAGAGCAGCACACAGGATCTCTGAGTTGAAGCGCTTCTTGTACTTGCGGATCTCTGGGGTGTCGCTGTGAGGTCTGATGTTGGTGGGGTTGACATTGACCACAGAGATCTTGCGAGCCTCGTTCAGTTTGGCCTGTTCCTGACGCAGCAGCTCATTAGCAAACAAAGCTGCAGAGGTGAGAAGACAAGAAAACACATTAAATGATACAAAAGAGGAAACATTTCATTCATAAATGGATGTTTGAACAAGAACCAAACCCGGCAGGAATCATTCAGTGCCCAGAATGAACCCATTTTATCGTACTATGTAAATTGCTTTCCATAAATGTTCTTCCTTTCACTGTTGCAGGCAGTGATAAGGAGATGTGTTTGTTAGTGATTTGTATATTTACCGGCCGCTGAGCTCTCATCGTTGTCATCAGTGGGGGAGGTCTGATACACACGTGGGTCCACAAAAGGAGTGAAAGAAGCTTTCGAACCTCCTCCATGGCCAAACTACAAAACAACAAATGAAATATATCAGCTTCAGTAAAACGATTTAATGCATTCAGAGAAAAAACAGTCTGGGTTTAGAGCTAAAAATACAAAAAGCACAATTCCTGCTGTTTAGATAATAGATGGTTCAGAAAAAATTAGTTCTATGACACAGCAGGAAATTTTAGACTCAGTGAATAATGTCTGTGACAGAATTATGAAAATATTAGGAGTCATTAAGACAGCAAAGTGCTTTCCTCACATTTTTAGACCCTTTAGCCTCATT
The DNA here is from genome assembly GCA_021397915.2 of Tor tambroides. Taxonomy (NCBI): domain Eukaryota; kingdom Metazoa; phylum Chordata; class Actinopteri; order Cypriniformes; family Cyprinidae; genus Tor; species Tor tambroides. The sequence continues at coordinate 33,556 of JAFVLL020002534.1, read as the reverse complement.
TTAATTCTAGATATAGTGAAGAGAGGACAGCAAATTAAAGGGAGAAGAGGGTAGGACAAGATTGGGAAATGACTCAAGCCAGATTTAAAATTTCTTTGCCTGGCTAAATATATTGTATCCCTACCTCATCCATAGAGTCCAGGTCCTGGGAATTGAGGCCTATTGGGGTTCCTGTTCCTGATGGGGAGTGGCTTTGCTGCACCAGGTCTGGTAGGTTCCCGTGGCCTGCGAAACCATTGCTCTCGCTGTGGCCCAAGCGTTGCCGCTCACTGGTCTATAGAGAAACATCAAACATAAGTCGAACGCATGTGAGACATTTCAGAAGTGAGAGATAATACAAATCTTTTTTGGAGCTAAATAACATCTAATGGCATTGGCTTCTCACTTCTCTCATTCTTAGGGTGCCATCTTTAGACTCATCGTTGTAGGAGTCACCGAAGGACTCATCACGGCTGCTTGTGAAAGACTCATTATTTCCCTGAACAGAGGGCCTGAGGGGGACAAATACAAGAAACATAGGCTTGAATTTTACAGAATCACATTAAAACAGAATGTTCATTTTACTGATAGATGTAGAAAGAGAATTCCCCAGAGGGTGGGGAAGGGGATCAAAAAGTTGCAAGCCAGACTTGAACATGAACTGCCCCCATAAGCACCCTGACTCAACATGTAAGAGCACAACCTTGATTACAAAGGCACAGCTCTGACATAAAACTCATTTTGAGGAACAAGAGAGAACTAAAGGTTTGTGCTTACATGATCCTGGGGATGTCACTGACTGGCACCGTACCATCATGCCCCACTGTACCATCCTCATCCTCACTGCTCTCAGAGTCCTCACTGGAGGAGGAGTAGTCAGTTAGTTTAAGGGGCGGCCGGTTGATCTCATCTATTCGCAACTCCCTCAGTTCTTTAGCCAGGGCAGTCAGATCCTGAAAGAAAGAGAGAGATAGTCATATAACTAACTAGAATAGTAACACTACTAACTTCAATAGCTGACAATAGCTCAGTTCCTGTTTATTAATGGTTACATTACTGCTGTTTTTTTCCTCAAACCATCAAGATTCACTAAAATGAATAGGTATATTAGAATATAAAATTAGAATGAAACAGTTCATTTTCTTGAACCATCAGAATGAAGTGATTTACTAAAATGATTCATTTTCTGATTCATTCATTCATTTTCTGATTTATTTTCTTGAACCATCAGAGTGAACTGATTCACTAAAACAAATCAGTCCATTTGATGGAAAATGAACTGGTTCAAAAATGTCTCACTGATTCATTTGAGTAAGTGTGCAGAATTCCTATAGCTTTACTGAGGTTTAAAGGCTTTATAACTGTGCTATAACACTAAAATTTTAAAGTAGCTGTCCCAACACTGGTGATTAAAGTTATTAAAATGTAAAGATTGATTCTCAGTCAGCACAGCAGGTGCACAATCTTCATTAGAGGTTCGCTCAAGCAGAAGATTCAGTTGTAAAATTCTCTCACATATTCAGATACTTTTTCTCCCACAAACAAAAATCTCTGAAATGATTTGCTGAGTACTTTGGCCGATTCATGCAAAGGTCACCTGTAATCAGTTTGCATTCGACCTGTAATCCCAGCTTTAGGCTCAACATAAAAATCCCCCCTCCTGAACTTTAGTTGCTATAGAAACAGCAAGGCTCCCCACAAACACCTGGGGTTATTTGCGATGGGGCGAGAGAATCCGAGCCAAGTGGGGAGAATGACACACACCCACACAGAGTCCATTGACAGTCACTGGCAATCCAGCTTGGTGAGAAAGCTGAGAGGGTGAAAGAGGACAAGCTTTTCTCAAGTCAGCGTTGCTATTGAGATTAGCAGGCGGTAATTCCCACAGTCCTGTGCCAAGCAACCTTTAGATTGAGAGGGACTGAGAAAAAGATAGATGGGAATGTTACCAACCCTTACTCTGGCTTTCTAGCCCTGATTGAGGTCCAAGTGACAAGACAGATAAAGAACAGCGGAGAGAAAGAAAACACAGGACAGACGTGCAGAAAGAGCGCTGGAGCTGGTTAATACAGATTGTAGGTCAGCTAATTATGTAGACAGCTTTAGCCATTTGTTCAAAAATTCATCAAGCCTCAAGAGAAGTTTCCTCAAGTAAAGACTTGGGTTGTCTGAGCCAAAATGGCTCACAGAGAAACAAACCTGCCATAAAAAAATAAATGCAGTAAAATAAATAGAAAAGATAAGGTTTGGTTTTGATTTGCAAATATATATATATATATATATATAAGCTATAAGCATTAGATAGTGGTTCAATGCATTATATTGTGGTTTTTGTGGATTATTTTTTCGGATAAGCAAGAAAAAAAATATTTAAAGCACAGAGAATGACAATGCTGTGAAGGGTTTTTGACATAGGCTAACTTTATGTGTATGTATACGCACCTCTGTATTTCTGCGCTGTCTGAAACATGTCTCTATGCTTGTGCGCGTTTTGATTGTGTGCGAGAACAGTGCGCGAGTAACTTGAGCTCTCTTTCGTTTCTTCTTCTTGTGGTTTAAAATTGCTTGAACATGTAAACTGGTAAATTAATCCGCGAATCACATGCGTGCCGAACAGTAGGGTCTCGTCCGTATGTATTACGGATAATCTGCGATCTGTTTAACCCCTAATATGTGATAGATCAGAGCAAACTTTCATTTACCTAACATGAAATCGTCAAATTGCTACTCTATATCAATTGCATACAACGGAAATACAGAATAATTAGAACAATAATTAACACGCAATAAATAACAGAGTGCATACACATTTTTCCCAGAACGTTCTTGCGACCAGGTAGCAATTCTTCCACGACCTGGTAGTGGGTCGCGACCTGGTGGTTGAGGACCTCTGATTCTGATATAATTCATATAATATTAATACAATTGATAGTTATTCCAAACAAAGTCTAATTTTAAATCAGTTTTGGACAAGTGTGCTCAAAGTTTCAGCCAATAATTTTCATTTCAGTGTATCACTTATCTAAAAGCTTTGTGTCCACAAGTGGAAAACTGGCAGAGAGGACAGTTTGAACAATGTAACCAGTGGGACATTTGGCCTCCAACAGTAAAACAGCATCTGTGTCTGAAGGCTGTTTAGTCTAGAACTGTGTTTGAGGTCACATGTACATCCAAAGAGAACTAAAAGCACCTTCAAGCAACTGCTATATAAAAATGAGGTGACAAAGTAGGAAGTTCAAATAGTAGTGTAGATATTGAGACAGGAAATGAAGAATGGCTAGATAATATTTGAGGGCCGTTGGGATGCAACTTACCGCAGGTCGACCAGGTTTGCTCAAATCTCTGCTTTCCTCCTGAATGGGTCTGGAAGTCTCCTGTAATGCCACTGGAGATCCTTCTGATTTACCAGAGCCTGGAAAACAACATAACCGGATGTAACCACAAGTTCAAGATTGAAGGACATAAAATGTCAAAGTTTAAGAAAAACCCATATTGATGAACCTGTATTCAGATTATTAGGGTGGAAACAGAAAACCTATCTTTACAGTACCTATAAATATACCTACCAGATAACAATTCAAGTGCTCAAAAGAGGCAAACAATGTAAGCACCATGTCATACTTTACATCCACTTCACTCTCTGGAGGACGAGCGCAGAACTGCACATCTGACATGGTGAACAGAGTGGAACTGCCCAGCAAAAACAACCAGAATGAAGTCTGAATGAGCGCCAGCTCCTTCATTCCCTTGGAGACTGTCAGACTGAGGCATTCTGAGAAGGCCACGTCTGCACAAGTCACTCACAACACAACATGAACACCCACACTGGCTTATAACAAAAGGTTTCCTCACGGGAACCCAGTTTTAAATCTGGCCTGAATCAAGTCCTGATCCTCTCTATCCCCCAATTACCTGTCAACCTCTACTATCCTGTAAATAAAAGCTAAAAAAGCCTTTCTTTTGGATGGTGGTGTGCTGTGGTTAAACCTCAAGGCTGCTTTCCAGAAGGTTTCGGGTTTGATCGTTCAAATCCTGAATTTATCACCATGTAACTAAGTCCAGACGGACTGTCCCAGTAAAAAAAATTTACGTCGTCAAAGTTGTGGGAGATGTTAATTTAAAGATTTCTAGAATTCTGGAATTGTATTCTATGTAGAAATACTCAGCATTCTCACCTTTCGGCTGGTTCCTCTCACTGGATCCAGGATGGGAGCCACCCTGAGAGCTGGGTGTGCTGGAGCTGGATGAGCTGTTACTGTTGGTTCTCTGCAGAGCCACATCCAGGGACAACTCTGTCCTCCTCAAGTCTGGATTACTGGAGAGTTCAAGATACAGTCAGTGCTTCAATATACCAACATGGAGCAACGCCTCCAGCATGTGATCTGACCGAGTGCTGACCTGGTGCGGATGAGCTGGGAGGCCGCACGCCCCCCTCCAATGGACTCTCCGTTCCCAGGAGAGTTCTTCCTCACCAGAGCAGGGGAGATAGAAGTGATCCGTTGAGGCACCTGGGTAGTACCGCACAACTTTAATCAAACACACAAATGACCAAACGTCAGAGACGAGGGATCATAGCGCGATTACAACAATCAGTTCTCTTGAACAATAAAGACAGACCACATATTTTATTAATAGTCGTTGAATCATTTTAATTTCATCATGTTAATTTACCTTAAATATTTACTACCATACATAATTTTGGGGTCTGTAAGATTTTTTTTTTTTGGAAAAAGTAATACTTTTATTCAGAAAGGATATGTTTCTCGCAAATCAGCATATTAGAATGATTTCTGAAGGATCATGTGACACTAGCTATGTTTCCATTCGTATTTAACTTATGCGCAAAACTGGAATATCGCATAAAACATTGCGAATAAAGCACCGTTTCCATCCGAGTCAAAGAGAACAAAATTGTCACCTCCTGATAAACTGGCACTAAATATCATTAAGAAAAGCAGGAGAAGCCATTGAATATAATTTTCATATATGATAAATTACTTGCACCTCAGGGCGAGTAGACAAAACACAAATGCTGTCATTGCTTTCTGAGGTGAATGCCAGCTGTTTGGGAATGCAGTCGTCTAAGACAATTATACAGAATTACTTTGATGACAGACTTTGTTCACGCATTTCAGAGTGACCAAAACAACATTTCAGATGCTGTGCAATGAGACGGGTCCGCTGATTATTCAAGTTATCCCATCCCATCATGCAAAGTCAATTTTTTGATGCGCATGGTGGAATTTATTCAGTAAATGTGTTTCCAGCGTAGTTTATGCACATTTTTTCATATTGGATAAAAAGTTTATCCTACTCAACTGTAACGCATAATGCGAATTTTTACAATTTATGCGCATCTTGGCACTTCCATCCAGCGTTTTTATGTGATATTCTAGAATGTGCATTAAAAATAGGTGGATGAAAACATAGCTAGTGAAGACTGGAGTAATTCAGCTAATAAATTACATTTTAAAGATGTTTGAAATTGCAATAATATTTTACAACATTACCGTTATGACTGTAATTTTTAAATCAAACAAATACAGCCTTGGTGAGAATAAGAGACGTCTTTCAAAAACATTAAAAAAACCATACTAAACTTTTGAAATGTGAAGTACTTGTCAAAAATATTATCAAAAGATATCTCTTCAGGTGTGAAGCTTTGAAAATAGGAAAAAAGTAAAGCTCATCTTTAAAGTTCATTACTGTATAATTCTGACCTTGGGAGGAATGTCTTCTTCCATTAGCCAGGGGGAACTGCGGTCAGGCTTTTCCTCGCGGCTGGCCATGCGAGGGGCCGTAGGGGGCATCTCTGAAGTCGGGTCGGAGTTCTGCCGTGGCATCTCTGGCCGATGGGACGCCAGGCTCTCCTGGAAGGCTGAAACGCCCTTGGCAGATTGATCATGCAAGGACTGAGAGACTGACAGAGAGGAGCTATGGGACCTCACTGGAACCAAATGAGCCATCTAAGTGGAGGAAGAAAGCATTAAGTGCTTAGATCAAGATTCTGACACTTTTTCACCAAACGATTTTCATGACCTTTCCAGTCATTTGTGATTACTGGATAAGGATGTTTTAGAAATGATTTTCTAAGGAATTATTATTTGCTGGGTGGACTTCCATGTGTGTTCCATTTGTACTTATCTTTTGAATAATGACTTTTAGTCATACTTATTAGATGTCTCCAATAACAGGGACAGAATGATGTTTCACATTGGCTTATGAGCATGATTTATAAAAAAAAATCAATTAGGGATCCACAATATTAAACTCTGTATAATAAACTGACAATTATTTTCATATTATGGGCAACAAATGTCCAATATTAAAATTTGCTCCTAAAAATAAATAGTACAGATATACTGAGCATTAACAATGATAATGCTTTGAACAGAAAACTAAATGTTGTACCTGTGGCTCCACAGGGCGGTGCATAGGAGGGGTCCGTGCTGGCTGCATACCCCCACTGCTAAAGGACTCTGAGCGTGGCGGAAGGGAAGGGTCGGAGATACGGTTAGCCACTTTATGCTGCAGGGCAGGAGAGCTCTGGCGGTTCAGTTTAGAGCGCTCCTCAACCTTCATGAATAATAAAAAGCCACATAAGAACAGGCCAAACTGTTTAACTCAGCCACCACCAACCAAACAAGCGAAAACTAGCAAGACCCTGCAAAATGCTTCAGAAAAGACATGTTTTGGAAATGCACCAGCAAACACTAAAGTTAATCAGTTGAAACTATCACACCATCTGAAAGAGAATAGCAATCTGTTCAGCTAGAAGCTGAATTAGCTGTTGCATGTTGATCGGGTCATTCATACAACAATCGGTTAGAGCAGACCAGCACCTTCTACAAGCAGAGAGATTGAAGACCTTTGAGAGGTGAAAGGATAGAAAGTATTTAAATGGGTAAAGAATCTGCTCTGGCAACAGAAAAAGCCGATATGTGAGACACTGCTTGGCAACTAGATGAAAGGATTTCAGTTCCAGTCTAATTTCTAAGAAAGTCATCAAGGTAATCATTACTGTTTATATAAAGCCATATCTGTATTTATGAGATGTGGAATGTGTCTAAATGTGTAATATATAGTAGCCTTTCAGTGTCTCACAACTTGAGGGCTTCTTGTTGCACCAACAGATCTTTTCAAAGAACTAGACTGACGCTAGTTAACCATCTCAATGTCTCAGAAATGCAGACTCCTATTGGGGAAGAAGCTTGTCAAATTCAAAAAGAAATGGGTGGTTAGTGTAGAGATGGATGGCATCTTGCTCAGAGATATGATACAGTATGTCTAGAGTCATAATTTAGGTTATTTAAAGGGCATTCTAAATGGCAATCAGATGACCCATCATTGGTGTCAAAAAGTACTAGTTGCATTGGTTGAGGAGCTTGTTTTGTGTCCTATCCAAGCCCAATTTGACAAAAGAAATTTGTCTGTTTTCAATGAACATGAAACTGCTATGGGACATGACACAATCACAGCCAATAAGAGGAAATATGATTTTTAATATACAGTAGAGTGCTGCAGGAATGAGTCTTAAAACCTGGAAATTAGATGTTCCAGAAGTCAATGGGCTTTTGGTTAAAAGCCTGAAACAACGTCTGTGGTCAACACAAGGTCAAAATATTTTCACAATTTATTCTATCCATAAAAGTTGTTCATTTGTGAAGATTATCTTGAAGAACAAAACATGCAAGTATTATTAGTCTCAGAGCTTGTTTTCTATTCAATTATTCTTTTTATCATCCTGTTGGCTTTTTCTGTTGAGGGAACCAGGTTGATGCTAATGTCCTGGTTGGCCTACAAAATGATGTCTTTCATACAGCACTCTGTTATGTGGACTTGGAATATAGACTAATGAGATTTTGCTCACTAGGCAATCTGTTGATTTGTGCTTGTTGTGGCTGGTTAGGACATGGCGTAGAGAAACAAAATTCATGGAACTGATTCAGCTTTCCAGGAGTACTTCCAGAAATCTGAACACTTCCCATTACATACAAAATTCAGTGGATGTTTTCTACATTAAACCTTTAGTTTTCAACCTTTCCCAAAAGTGGTTTGATTTAAATGATTTGAGGAGTTTACCACATGCCACCTTGCGAGAGAAAAAGAGGAGTTCCAACACCAATGGGCAGTGCACCCAGAAGCACCCAGCAATGGGCTGCATTGATTATGAAGGCTTACACAAACACAGAGGGCATCCAGGCGGGGTGGTGGGCCATCTGAGGGGGCTCAGAATCAGGAGGATCGGGGCAAACAAAAGACAGAGGGGCTTTCATGATGTCACTGATGAGTAAAAGCCAGTAAAATGGGAATAAGGAGGAATGGGGACACAATATAGCCCGAACCCAGATAACTCCCCCATCCCTAATCTGGGATGAGAATAATTAAAAGTGAGGAGCTGGGGGTGGAGGAGGGATGCTGGAAAACTCTCGTGGGACAGAGGTGAGTTGGCTGTATATATGTATATACATATCGTGCTAGTTAAGTTGATTACCTAAACCATCTCCACCTGTGGTAAATTGGTTGATTATCTGAACGTGCTCCTCCCAAACTTTGTTAATAAAACATCATTTTGGAATAGCATTCAGTAACTAAAAAAATGTGCGATTACATTACATTTTATTTTGAGGATTAAGAGACCAAATGAGTAACAATCTAAGAACAGCTATTTACATCTATTCACACCTATTTACAAAGATCGCAGACTGCCTCAATTGACGAGGGGCCTGATCGTCATCATGTTGGTGGCGTACAACGGGGAGCCTATGGGGGATGAATTGGGGCTGACCAAGGAGCTGCGACGGCTGCCTGGGGATGGCGACCTTGAGGAGGCTGGGCTTGCTCTGGGTGTGCTTCGAGGAGAGAGCCCCATCCAGCGCAATACAGAGCGGAGCGGTGAGGCCATATTGGACTGTTTAGAGGATTTACGGTGAACAACCCAAAAGCCCTCGCGTTCACAAGATTTGGAGCGCCAGATGGGCTTGTTAAAACTCTGCCTGAGAAACTCCACCGAAGCGGATGAAGACAGGTCCAGAGCAGAGGAGCAGCGATTCACATGAAATGAATCGTCTGAACCGAACGTTGCGAGAGGCACAGCCCACTCCCATTGTGGCACCATCAGGAGGTTCTTGGACGACACCGAGTTTGAACGCTGACCTTTGGCCATCATCTCTCGGAGCGAGTGCTCCGGGGCTGACTGGGACAGCAAGCTGTCCTCATCGAAGACCAGACACTCCTTGTTAATGGCAATTTGTGGGAGCAACTCATCATCTACATCTAGTCTACGGCAAGGAGAAAGCTTTAAATTGGAGGCAGAGGCTAGGTTCTCTGAACTAACCGCTTTAGTGATCACTGGGTTGGGCTTGCATCCGTGGGCCTCCTGTCCGGCCTTTTGGCAGGCCCTAAGCTGTCGCATCTGCTGTCTAATGTTCTCTCGACTCTGTTGCTGGCCTGAGACATGGAAGCTGGGCTGCTGCTTCCGATGCTGTAAATGCTTTGAGATATGTTCGCTAATAGGGGGAAGCAGTTTAGTGGGGGCTGAGGGGGTCCTCTGGGGGGGGTGACGCTGACGGGATGGGGATGAGGAAGGCTTGTGGTTGATGAGTTGGATCGGTTTCAAGGGCCGGCCATGGACCTGAAACAGTGAGTCAAGAGTTTTTTGTTAAACACAGTTAAGTTGGTCTAAAAACACCTGGGCCAAGCGCATACTACAAGACTGAAACTCATATCGCTTTCACACTGAAGTCTCAAAAAGTCTTAGTCCAACAGCCCTGCAACATATCGCCGAAGATCTTCTTGTTCCATGTTTGCTGACAAGAATCAACTATAGTGTTAAAGGTGCATTCAGTAGTTCTTTAGCTAGTGTTAGTGTTGCTATTCTTTGTGTACAGGTTTGCGCATCTCACATGGATATTTATAATACCAATAGCCGATATTACAGGCGATGACATTAAAGACAATGAGCTCAGATGGGAAAAACTGTACCACTCGTTGGTTTCATACGAATTACTTTATTACAGAATATTTGTTTTCGACGTGACTTCATTTAAAAGTAGACATTTCAAGCTTTCTATACATATTTCTCATGTCTGTGAGGCAAGTATTCGCTGAGATTCAGGCTGTTTTATTTATGTGTCTGTGAGGAAAGTTGACTGACTGAGACGGCAGAGAGCGCAGCCTGTTTGTTTTCTTTATTTTACAAAACCACATTGTTTTGTTATTATGATTTTACACAAATAAAAGTAGACCCTTTGCAGTTTCAAACTATGCCTTATCCTTAAATGTACGATCAAAAATGACAGAGTATTTTTAGTTCTTTTCGCGGTCATCAAGAAAAAAACGTAACAGACCGCTCCGGTGCGGTCTTCAACCCCAGAGGGCTATGTACCAATACCACAATAGTGTTAGATACTGCACTGCCATCTATCAACATGGATTAGCATGAGTTCTACGTATATTACTCTGAATTTATTTTGTGCAAACTGCTCTATAAAACTTACCTGTCCAACACAAAAAAAACTACTACTCAGGATTTTCTCTGTCATCAATCTTTCCATGTTTTGCACGTCTTGCCAATATTAATGCTAGCTTTTTTGTCCATGTCAGTCTTTCTGTCTTCAGACTTTTACTTCTTCAGCCATACAGTTACTGATTTTTCTATTTTCTCCGCTGGTAAAGCATGATAATAAGTGTGTTCCATTGTCTAAGGTTTGTTTTTCACATCACCAAACAATGCTACAGCATAGCATATCTAAAGAGATTTTAGCCAATGAGCATGAGGATTCTGTCCAACATTTAGTAAAACACAGCAAAACATTATTAGACTCTTTTGAAAGACAACTATTACAAATACAGTATTCAATTCATCAGTCTATACAAAAACACAATTAATTTTTTTTAAATGTTTTTTTTTTAATTAATACCAAACTACTGAATGCACCTTTAATCTGTGCTTTTGTGTGAAAACTAATTTTATGACCTGTGATTAGTAATTTGTTCAAAAACCTTCTGTTTTATAGTGCACGCTTGGCCTAGTAAACCAAAGACAAAACCAGAACACTATGGCAAATGTAGTTCAGAAGAAAGAGAGCAGATTGTGTCACATAGACATTAAATACTGTCTCCTTCAGTTATATATAGTGTTCTAAACGGACTGTGGTGGTCATTTTGCTGACATGCTAGGATAAAACAAGAGAGTTAATCTGTCCAGTTTCATTTTCCAGACTCAGCACCAAGTATTGTTGGACTTTCAGTAAAAGTTTCCAGGCTGGTGACCCTGAAAAATGTGCTGGAAAACATTTCTGCAGCATAACACAGTGCCCTAACCAGACACAATGTTTTTCCAGTGACAAGCAGTTCATCTGTCTGCACAGAATGTGTAACAGAGTAGGACGTTAAGCCAATCAGAAAATGATGTTAAATATACAGTTATTAGGATTAGGATTTTGGACAAATCAGATTTGACTGTGGGTGGGGCTAGAGAGTGTCCCCTAGTACTTGTTGCTTGCCATGGTCACACAGCTGGTCAGGACAAAAAAGAAAAAAAAAACAGGTTTGCATACAAGAGCTTTTCACTTCATCGCATAATCTCTGGAGTAAGGTAGCACTACAATGTTGAAAAAAGGACAAATTCAATCTTATTTCAGTTTTGCCCACCTCTTTGGCCCAGGCAGGTTTGTCACTGGGGTTGACTGCATCTTTGTAATGATAGAGTTGCTTCTTCTCTGCAGGTCTGGAGTCTTGTTGTTGTTGTTGCTGCTGCTGCTGTTGTAGAGAGACAAGGTAAGCCCTCTCTTGATGGAGCTGTCTCTGCAATCTCTCCGCCTGTCTCTGTTCCTCCACCTGTTTACGTTTATACTCCTAAAGACACAGAGATTATGATGGTTTAAAAAAAAAAAAAAAAAAAAACTATTCCGAAATATCAACAAGGGCCATGCAATTGCAAGGATTCAAACACAGTACCAAAAAAGCACAATGACCATACACTGGCACACATACACAAACAAAACATGCACGTGCCGAATCAATTATATGTAGCTCAAGACAAATAGATACAAAATCCATGCCAGGCATACAGTAGCTCTGCCTCAATGGCAGAGATCTGGGATGGTGCTACAGATGGAGGAGGGTGGGGAAAAAAAAAAAAAAAAAAAAAAAAAAAAGGTACCACTCTTCTCTAAAAAGTTACATTTGAAGCTCAAGAGTGGAGCTACCAGGAACATAAAATCCTCAAGCGCAGTTTTTCACACTTTTATCATTCTCTTTTCTCCTTTGTCTCCCTAGTGGCTTCAGTGAAAAGCATATTTTATTGCATCTTTCTGGCCTGCTCTAAACTTCAAAACTCTTATGAAAGCAAAGAAAGGAAAGACCTCCTAAGGTCTGAAGTTTCACCTAAAATGCAAAGCATGTAGGAGTTTACACGAACAAAAGTTTAAAAAAAAAATTTAATTAAAAAAACAAAACAAAAAAAACTTTGCTCTGTTGTCATTTGCCTGTCAACTATAAATAAATTGAACACAATACACAAATAACTTTTGTTGTCTGTATTGTTTAGACAGTCTATATTCCGGCATTTATATAATGTGCAGTAGGTGTAGATGAATATATCATCATGAATATACATAATGTATTTATATACATAAATGTTAAAACATCAAAATCTATCTCTATACAGTGTCATATGTGACCCTGGACCACAAAACCAGTCTTAAGTCGCTGGGGTATATTTGTAGCAATAGCCAAAAATACATTGTATGGTCAAAATCATCGATTTTTCTTTTATGCCAAAAATCATTAGGATATTAAGTAAAGATCATGTTCCATGAAGATATTTTGTAAATTTCCTACTGTAAATATATTAAAACTTAATTTTTGATTAGTAATATGCTTTGCTAAGAACTTCATTTGGACAACTTTAAAGGCGATTTTCTCTAAATCATTCTGATTGCACCCTCAGATTCCAGATTTTCAAATAGTTGTATCTCGGCCAAATATTGTCCTATCCTAACAAACCATACATCAGTGGAAAGCTTATATATTCAGCTTTCAGATGATGTATAAATCCCAATTTTGAAAAATTTACACTTATGACTGGTTTTGTGGTCCAGGATCACATATACAGTTGCCATATACTGTACAAACAGTAGCAGAGTAGTTAGCACAGTTGTATTCCTAACAGTTGGAGTCATGCTGCTCAGATGGGTAATTCAGTTTCAAGTCCAGCCTACAACATTACTTATATCTCACTCCTCAGTATGTCCCCACTGTCCCCAAATCAAAAACTACATTCTTGCTCTTCTAAATGGTGTTATTTCTCATATTTTACAGGCACAAGCAAAAATAAAACAAAAATGGCACTTAATTTCAACACTTCAAAGCAAAATAAAACAGAATTGTGATTCTGCATGCACAAAAGGATGCCTAAAGATTAACAGAGATATAATATGGGTCAGCGCAGCAGCGGGTCGGGGGGAGGAGGGACAGGGTTCAGGGATACAGCAAGGCGAATGTCTTCTCTCTGTTACCAGTAGGAGCGCTTGCTCTTGCAAGAGCTGTTGCTGCAGGATCTCGAGCTGCCTCTGTTCCTCCTCCAACTGACGACGGATATACTCCTACAGACCAGTCGCGACGCAAGAGACAGAAAGACAGGAGAAAACAGAAGAGCGAATTTATCACAGTTTCTATAGGATTTGGAATGAAAGTGTGACAGAAGAAGACCACAGAAGATAATAAGTGTGAGATGGATAGAACAACAGAATGACAAGAATGATAGCTAGCCAACTAGAAGTTCAGATAAAATGATTGAATTATAGATAGGTAGCTAGAACGACAGCTGTTACAAAGATAGCTAGCTGTCTAGAAATTACAGACATAGAACAATAGCTAGTTAGATAGAACCACAGACTCAACGACAGCTAGCTAACTATATAGGGCCATAGATACAACTCTGGATAGAATAACAGCTAGTTAGATAGAATGCCAGCTAGCTAACGAGAGGAAATGACAGATAGAACGATAGCTAACCAGCTAGAACCATAGAAAAAAAAAAAAAAAAAAAAAAGATACCTAGCTAGATACAATGACAGATAGCTACATAAAACAGTAGCAAGAACGAGGTGTCAGCTAAGCTTAGCTGACACCATAGATAGAACAGTAGCTAGAACAATAGCAAGCTAGCTAGCTAGAACCACAGTCTTGAAAAAAAATTAGCTAAACAAAACCATACGTAGACTGATAGCAAGATAGAATAGCTAGTTAGATAGAGCAATAGCTAGTTAAGAACGACCCTTACGAAAATTAACCATGGTTTTACTACAAATAAAAACAAAAAGCTATGGTTACTATAGTTAAACCACGGTGAGCACAAATTAACTTTTTTTTTTTGCTACACTAACCATAGTTTAACCATGGTATTGGTAGTAAAACTGTGGTTATACAAATGGTAATACACCACAAAAACACAGTTACAACAATTTTACTATAATAAAATCATAATTTTCTTAAGGGGACTGAACTGAACAATGGATAGAAAAATGATAGTTGCCTAGATAGAATAATAACATGATTGTTAGAATGATAACATGAAGAAAGAAAGCAAGAAAATAAGAAAGAAAGAAATTATTTTTAGCCAGAGAAGAGGAGGTTTGGGAAAAAAGAGGGAAAAAAATATGAAGTGAAAGATCAGGTACACAATTTAATGAAGCGGTGTAGACCTGTTGAATGCGTGGGAGAGAAGAGAAAGAACAGAGCTGATAGCGAGATGAGTGAAGAGAGGGTGTGAACGTGTGAAGAGAAAGAAAGAGCACACTGGGAGTTTGTACATCAGCACACCTGAAACAGCATGCCTGAGAGAACAAAATAGGTGGGAGAGGATACTGATAGTGAGAGCAGAGACAGGGGAGTGTGTTCTCAAGAGCGACTGTGAGATGATGATGATGATGATGGAAAAACCTTTTCAGCGCGAGCGGTGTGTGAGCGAACGCGCGGGTCAGAGCTCTGGAAAACAGCGCCCATTAACAGAGCCATTCTTAGAAACGTACCGACAGCTCTGCGAGGATTAACCTCACCCACACGAATGAAAGAGAGATATTCTCATCTATTTATCAAGTCAGTGACTCAGCCGTCCTTTCATACATCATGAGATGTGTGGGGGAATGGTTCAAGGTCATGTGGCCGCACACACACACAGACACACACACATCCCAGTTAAGGATGTTAGATGGTCAATCTTCCTGGAGCAGATAAAGAGAAAAGCAGGAGTGCTGTGCGCTCATTTCCCGTGTCTTATCTGGCTCACCACAGAGCCTTTTCGTTATGGAGCCGTTCACAGGGTTACTTTAACAACAATTAACTTCCATTAATTGAGTGTGTAGTTGGTTTCCAGCTGTGTCATCGGAGCAGTGCTGTATGTGTACCTGCTCCCTTTCGGCCTGTCTCCTCTCCTCTTCTCGACGGAGTTGCTCCTCATATCGATGCCTCTGCTCCCTCTCCTGCTGCTTCCTGAGCTCACGCTCACGCCGCTGTTGCTGTGAGATGCACACACACAATCATGCAGCTGAATAACCTGTTGAGTCTTTACACAGCAACAGTGTAGAAGCCGAAAAATAGCATTTTCCCTTCCACTTCCTCTGGTTTGATGTGCAGCGAGGCTCCAGTAAAACGCAACTGGAGTGTGTCGTTTGTTAATGTGTGATGCTATTGGGACGTAAAATGGCCATTCAGCCAGACCAGCTGATGTCCTCCATTATCCACACCAGTAGGTTAGAGTTAAATAAATAAATAAATAAATAACACATATACACACACACACACATACATACATATGTATATTATATATATATATATATATATATATATATATATATATATATATTAGAGGTGGCACGGTTCGCGGAAAAAAACCAAACCGTACGGTTCTCCACACACGGTTCGGCACGTGCTAGGACCGCGGTTCAATTTAAATCTGACAACGCATCTGCAATATGCAATACGGTAACAGTAAAAAAAACAGGTTCGGCTAATGTATGCTTCTGTTGATGGATGCGAATTCTGGCTTCCCAGTACATTACAATAACAGCATTGAAGAAAAAAAAAAAGTGGACAAACCATTCACTCTTGTTCAATGCGAGTGCCGTATGCTGGATTATGAGCTGTCATTTATTCCGTCATCACCCGGGTGCTGATACGGCGCTCGCGCACAGGTGAGACCTGAACAGCACACGTTGGTATCTGTGTTTAAATTAAACTCATGTAAGCTTTGCCAGGTTAAACATTTAAGAGCCAGAGGACGTGAGCTCGCGTGCGCAGTGAGAAGATTTGTGCGTGCGCTCATCAGAAGCGCGCAAACCCGCGCCTCAGAACGCGCGCAAATTTAAAGCTCTCTCTGAAGTATTGTGTTTGAATGGACAAATTCACACAAAAATTATGTCAAAATGCCTGTCTTGGTAAGTATCCTATAGCAGACATAGCTGGCTGAACGTGCAGTATCAGTGCACTGGATCAGTGCATTCTCTTAAAGTGACAGCACTTTTTAATATTAATCAAACAGCTACAACAAAGAAATCACTCACTGCTCTTGACTGAATCGCTTTTGTAACTTTAATAAAGATTAATCTTTAATTTATACAGTATAATTTATACAATGCTGTTTTACATTTGATTACTTTATTCAATTTCTGTACCTAAAAACTAATGCTATAGACCTACCTAAAAAAACACCCCCTGAAAATCACTGATTATTTTATTTGTATCTTTACTCTATTGTATTTTTATTTGTGCTGTTGCTTGTAGTTAGATAGATTGTTCTTATTTTCTTTATTTTTATTTGACACTGACAGTATAGTTTTTCCCTAAACATACCGAACCGTACCGAAACCGTGACTCTAATACCGTGATACAAACCGAACTGTGAAAAAGTTGAACCGTGCCACCCCTAATATATACATATATATATATATATATATATATATATATATTTTTTTTTTCCTTCTTCCCCCATTCAGACTTCAATATTACCTCAAAGTATTATACCTCAAAGGATTTCTTAACATTTATGTATTTGCTCTAAAATGGTAGAGGCAGTATGATGGAGTCTTATTTTAGTAAATAATATTATTTCTTTTTTTATTTTATTAATTTTTTTGTAATTTTGCTGTGTACTTTAACATTTTTTTTTTTTAATATTACTATTTGGGTTTATTTATATTTCAGTTTTTGTTATTGTTTATTTCCAGTTAGTGATTTTAGTGCTCGGTCTTAAACTTATTTTCAGCCAAGGCAATATTTCTAATTTTCATTTAGTTTAAGATTTTCTCCTTCTAATATTTATATTTCATTTCAGCTTTATTTCAATTACACAAAAATGTTTTTAAGAGTTTAAGTTAATGATAATATCCAGAGTATGTTTAATTATTTGAAGTTATAAGCACAGATAAAATGGACAATTTAATTTCATATGTAAATGTTACTAAAACATTTTAATACATGAAAAATTACCAACAAGGAATACCTTAAACATATTTGAGCAACAACGAAGTGCAAAGTTTGATTTATTAAAACAGTCAGTTTGAATTGATTTATGTAAATTAATCAAACTTACTAAGTCAAACAATTTTTGTTATGCAATAACCCATTTTTTTAACAATTATTTATACTATTAAGAATTATTTAAAGCATTAGTGACAGTATTTAAGATTCTTAATGGCCAAACAAAAAGTGCATTAAAATCATTGTAATAGTCACAATATTGTTTAACAAAACCAGCAAAATCACTGTGAATATTCTGTGATTATATATAATATATTACCAAGCCCTAGTAGTCATATTCCAAAAATAGACTTCACACAAAACTAGTTTATCATTAGCATGCTGAATTTCCTGCTTCCCACAATGCACTGTTCCTTAAAATATCCCTTGGCCTCAAGCTATGCTGAGCCTGGTGTTAAAGACATCATTCACTGTAGGAGAGAAATGCTGGTCTGCATTTGTGTGTGACTACTAATCTGGATGTTCTCCATATAAATACTAAAGATCTCTTACATCACGGAGCAGATCTAAGTGAGCAAATGCAGAGAGCCTCATTCATGGATTTACATTAAGAAAAGTTCCCTTCATATGAGCTCAGAGCAGCTGAAGTTATGGAAACTATAATGAGTCCTGCTCCATGAGACTACAGCTGGTGTAAACCCTGGCGGTTACAGTAAACAGTGTGGCTTGCACACACACACACACACGATGACGTACCTCTTCTAATCGACGCCTCTGTTCCTTTTGTTCCTCAATGCGTTTCTGTCTCTCTGCCAGTAGTTGGTGCTTGTGTCCCTCGTTCTGCTGTTGTTCCAGCTGCTGTCTGCGCAGGGCCTCTGAACGTTCCTTATTGGCCAACTGCAGCCGTAGAAAATCCCGCCTCAGAGTGGACTCTCCAGGTATGTTGATGATGGAGCTGTATAGGGATGGATGAATGAATGAATCAGTTTGTCTCATATACCCACATCCACACATCCAGTACAACCTTCAACACCTCATGCGGGATGTACCTGGGTTCTCCCATGTCGTGCTCCTCCTCCTCCTCTTCACTCCCGCTGTACTCATACTCTGTCTCGTCTGCAGGTGTGAAAATGTCCAGCAGTCACATTTCAGACATGCAAAACCCTCCCTGATGGGATCCCTGTCAGGTACCTTGACATTCGATGTCCTTAAAGCATCTGTCTGCTTTTAAAGTGCAAATATTCTATGATTTTGTAGCTTTTCCCTGAAGTGCACTTATGATGTGTTCAAGGATTCTAGCACCAGTCACAAATATAATTCAGGTTTTAATGACTATTTTTCACCCTCTCTCTCTGACACTTAAAATTACACAAGCTGTACTATCATACCTTTAAGAGACAAACCGTATTTAATAGAATATCTGACAAGTAGCACTTACAGTAAAAAAAATTATACCACAAACACTTTTTTTTTGAGCAAAGCATTTCCCAAAAAGACTTGGGGTTAAAAGTATTAAAAAGATGTTAAAAATGAGGGCAAAAATGATTTGAACACTTACTGGTTGTGTCTAAATATATTTGTTAAAAATCACTGCAAAACTTGATTTAATATACTTGGATTAATATGTTGTTTTATATTTTAATTGTGACTTAAGTTTGCAGAAATGTCAAAATATGTTTTGGGGCCATTGTATACATTAGCATTCAAAGTGTGGAGTCGGTAAGACTTTTTAATGTTTTTGAGTCTCTTGTGCTTACCAAGGCTCTATTTATTTGATTGAAAATACAACATAAACAGTAACATTATGAAATATTATTATTACAATTTAAAATACTTTTTTCTATTTTAGATTTTGTAAAATGTTATTTATTCCTGTGTTGCCAAATCAGAATTTTCAGCAGCCATCACTAAAGTCTTCAGTGTCACATGACCCTTCAGAAATCATTCTAATATACTGATTTGATGCTCAAGAATCTTATTATTATTTTTAAGCTGAAAACACTGGAATGTGATAGTTATTTCAGGATTATGATGAATAGAAAATAGGTGTCATTTTTTGAAATACAATTCTATAACATTATAAATGTCTTACTGTCACTTTTGTTCAATTTAATTAATTTCTTTAAAAATAGTAGTGTGTATATTTTTAATATTTAAAAATATAGACATTCACTGACTTACTAAAATGCTTTGGTTTATGTCTAAATTTTCCTCATATAGCTCTCTTCTTAATATTATTCATAACCGCACAGCAACATCCTTACAGCAACATAATATAACTTCAAACAGCAATTTAAGGGGGTATATGGGGGGAAAAAAGACAAGCCAAATGGAAAATGGGGAATGGAGGTCATGTGTTATGTGATAAATGCTAAACGTCAGCAGAGATAGAGCATCTGGTGAGGGCATTTTCCCAGCTGTGTGCTGCACATGTCTGTTCCCATCTTCATGGTAGCTCATTTGTTTTAGTGTGTTCAACATAAAGCGTGTAAAGATAAAAGGGGGCATATCTGGTTCGACATGCTAATATATAAAACTGATCAGGTTGCTCACCTCTCTCGCCTCTCTTCTTCTTGGTGCGGTCAATGTGGTCCTTGAGCTGGATGCGGATCTGTCTCTCATTGGGCAGTTCTCGGATAAAGGTATGTTTGAGGAGCTGCTCTGTGCTGGGCCTCTGGTTGTGGTTTTTGACCAGACAGCTCTCAATGAATGACTGGAACTTTTTAGACCTGCAGATATGAGGAAGAGCTTGAGGGGAATGCTGCAGGCTTATCTTCTCTATTTTTGGCTTCTTGTTTTGTCAAGCTGTCTGGCAAGAGCGAGTTTGTTTACAAGTTTAGGAATCGTGTACATATCAGTTAGTTAAACAAAAACCTGTATGTCTAGTGTGACAAGCAACCTTTCTCAAGGCGTTTGCACTTGAATGGGCTGACATACCAAATGAAGATCACATGTGACAGCTGAAGTGAACAGTGAATAAGTGTTCAGGACTTTCTGATTAAAAGTAGATTGGACAGAGTGTTTGTGAAATCTTGTTTGGTCTCACAGAAGCTCTGGACTGGGGGTCTGTCTTTGTGACCTTTGTGAACAAAGAGAGGGGCACTCACCACTTCTTGGACTTGAGCCTGGGAGCTGGGTTTCTAGGGATCAGAAACAGGGCTCTCATTGGGTGCATATCACAAAGGGCTGTGGGGAAAGAGAGGAGAATTTTAACACCGGATGTGTTGTGCTGTCCAAAACTGTCCTGTAGATCTCAGCCTAACTTTTAGAAATAGACAGGACAAAATATCGAGGAGAGTTTATGTGCTGAAACATAAAATCAGAATGCATATTTCTGTTTATTATCTCTTGGATGCTTCATTCTGATTGGACCGTGATCAGGACCATGACAAGAAGCAATATATTTATGGCTTATATTATTAATATCCTTACATACAATAAAGACCTGCTCTTGTCAGAAAGGATTTTTGTTGTGTATTGCACTGACAATGACACCCATTCAAAATGTGCACAGAAAGCTGGCTACTAAAGGCTTTATTCACAATGCAGTGAAACAAGGCTCAAATGGGATTTTTCCCCCTTACGTGTGACATGTATGCTTGATTTACCCAAGGGGTGAAAAACAAAAAATAAAAACAACAAATAAAACAATAAAAGCAAAACAAAATGGAAAAAACAAAACAAACCATAATAAAAAAAACAACAAAAAAAACAAAACAGAACAAATAAAAAATAAAAGCAAAACAAAATAAAACAAAAAAACAAAAAAAAAAAAATGAAATGAAAAAACAAAAAATAAAATTAAAATAAAACATTAAATTAAATTAAATAATTAAATAAAATTAAATAAAAATAAAAACCATTTATACATTTCCAAAACCATTTAAAACATACTGATATACATTAGCACTCAAATATTGTGATGCTTGTTTTGAACAGCGACAACAGAATCAAAATGCAAATTCTAATGCTTAAATTGAGTCTATAAATTCAAATGAAATTATATAATGGTATTTGTTGATGATGTTAGGATGAATATTCCAGGGTGGGGTGTTTTACACATCTAGGTCAGTTTCGCAGTATTGCCAGTTCAGACAAGTACATGACATGAGCCATATTTAAAGGTCATGTGGACACTGTCAAAGCATGTAGTTCTGGTAATATATTCTGTAAGTGCTTTCTTGAACTAACACTAAAAATACATCTATTTCTCATATGCGCTGCATTAGTTTTCAGCATGCCTCAATATGAAACCGCTCACGAAGAATATCAAACATCAACAAGAGGTTAAAAACTCAATTTTCAACATGTTTGTGAAGTCCAACAGCTCGCTTTCAACAAATCAGCCAAATATGAAGCTAATACCAACTCTGGAACAGGATTGTGCGGTTTGAATAGACACAGATGCCAAGTCTCAGACTACATGGGCAGGTGCGCGCGAGTTCCCAGCACAGAATGGTCACGGTTTGAGGGTACAATGTCTTTCAGCCTGGCAGCAGGGATGGCAAGCTCATTCCAAACTAGAGGACAGTCGAGCTTAGTGAGTTTGACCAGCAATGTCACTTTTGGACACAGATCTGTTGCTACATACCGAGGGCCAATATGCACCCATTCTGCAGCAAAATACATCACAAACACACACACATTTCCATTTGTTGTCAGCAGTCACAACGGTGAGTCATCTCTCCAATGGACTACACATTAAAAAAAAGGCAGATTTGTCCTCAAGTGCGCAGCAGCTTTCTGTCCCCTGGCCAAGGCAGTACCACCTTGCCAGGGCACCTTCCTACAGGATTATTCCCCTCTCCAGCCAGGACAAGATCACTACAGTCTGCCTGCCCTTTTGCCTATCCGTCACTGCTCAGCCATCTGTGAGACAGCCTTCCACTGAGAGCGGCTCACATGGCTTGTCCAGACTCTGACCGCTGAGGATGGCCTTATATATCTAACAGATGCAAGGAAGAGGTCTGTGACATTCACATATGCTTCAGCCGATGTCATAATGCAACGCGACTCAACATACGGCAACTTTTTGTATGCGTTGGCTTGCATCCATCAAGTTTCAAAATGAGGGTACATTTATTTGCAAAATATTTAATTCAGTGTAGGCACTGCTTCAGGGTTATTTAATATACTTTTTTTGTTAAGTGAGGATTCTGCTTTGATGACCTTGAAAAATGAAGTAGCCCTGTCCTGATGTAACACTGGATGGTGTATACCTTTTTCTATGATAACATAAACCACAGTATACACAAAGAAGTGGACAATTTTACTCACGTGGGGCTCCTTCGGCCATCTCAATGGCTGTGATTCCCAATGACCACAGGTCACTCTGAAACAGAAGAGAGAGAGAGGACACTTCACGTGAGATGGGACACAAAAACTTAAGATATTTCCAGAACTTTTCTATGATATTACCAAACATAAAATTAACCTACACTACCAGTCAACAGTTTTTGAATTTTTTATGTTTTTTTTAAAGAACTCTCTTCTGCTAACCAAGCCTGCATTTATTTGATCCAAAGTACAGCAAAAACTACTAAAATATTTTTACTATTTAAAATAACTGTTTTCTATTTGAATATATTTTAAAATGTCATATATTCCTGTGATAAATCTAAATTTTCAGCATCATTGCTCCAGTCTTCAGTGTCATATGATCCTTCAGAAATCATTCAAATATGCTGATGAATATAAAGATCCAAAGATCAGCATTTATCTGAAATAAAAAGCTTTTGTAACATTATACACTCTACTATTCAAAAGCAGTATTTCTTTTTTTTTGGGGGGGGGGGGGGGGGTATAGAAATTAATACTTTTATTTAGCAAGGATGCTTTAAATTGATCAGAACTTAAAAACAAATTTATTGCAGTAAGAACATTTTATTTATAATCTAATTTTAATGACCAACAATATAAAAAATACAATATAAACGATAACACAAAAGAACAGGAAACCAAATTCAAAATGAGACAAAACTTGACTGAGATATAAATCTAATTAATACAGGTCCACATGCTGTATTAGTGCCCCATTTTAAAATACTGAGTCATGAGGAAAGTCCTACAAAAGGAATGTGAGAACATGCCTGTCTGAGAGTGTAGTGAAACGATATCCTAAACAGCGCAGACAATCTCAACTGAAGCAATAAGCCATGACAGCTTGTCTGTTACTGTATTACCATCGTTAAAGAGTATTGTTAGGCAAAACTGTCATTAAGTGGTCACAGGAAGTGTCAGAAATTTTGTTTACCTTTATGAAGGCTTTTTTTCTAATCACATAACACACACCGCATGTCGGACATTAAGTCTCAATTTATATAATTATAGCTGCACTCTAAGTGTAACAAAAGAAAACAGTCTGCTAAAATGCACTGCAATAATGTTTTGGTCCTTATGTTAGATTATGCAGCTATATAACTTTACAGATGTTGATGTACTTGAACTGATTTTCATTTTTTCCATCAAAATCCACTTTTTATTAACTCCACATTTAACACTCATCTCTGAGACAGTGAATACAGACTAAATCTAACAGCTATTGGTATCCCTAATAGAAAATTATTGAATATATTTTTAAAAATGCAACATTCAGAGATATTTTTGCCCAGTGCACTGGTTAATTCCTGACCCTGTTCACATGGTATATCAGCTATTCACAAGAGCCGATTCATTCTTTCAGATGCTGGGATATCAGTTTTAATCTAAATCAGTCATGGTTTGCTTCAGAGTCACAATGATTCACCCATTCCAGATTCTCTTCTTTATCATTTCTCTCTACAGACAAACGTAAACCACAGGTACGCAAATAACAAACCGGTGTGATAACCTTTAGTTTCTCTTCCATGGAAGTCTGACTGCCTGACAGTTTCTCTGGAACTTCTGCCAGTAAACACTGAAAGTGTTGAGTTGAGTGATCACTGTTGAGTGATTTGCCCGCAGTACATTTCAAAACATAAAAATGAGTGAAAGTTATCCTAAGACTTCATCCTTCTATCATCTATCCCTTCTTCAGAGGAAAGATAGACTCTTTTATTCCAAGGCACTGCCCATGAACAGAATAATGAAACTACTGTCAAATGACCTTTGTTTAGCATTAGATTAAAATAAAAGTTAGATGAAATATTCTCTAACACAATAAACCCAGCATGAAAAGTAGCTAACTTTAAACATGAAATGTCTGTATTCCCCTTAAAAACCTCAGATGTCTTGACCTTCTTGACTGCAATCAATCAACTGAAATCAAGACGAACAGAAAATAAAACCGCTCACATATATAATTTACATTTTTCTGAAAGTCCTTTCACTGAGGATTTGTTGAAAAAGGAAAAAAAGATTTCGAACAGAAGGTGGGCAAATCTAATACAGCACAGGCTTTTATAAGTGGTGCTGAGCTTTATGTCTATGATATGTATGCAATTTGATATGCCAATATAAATGCCATGCAGCAGTGAGTAAAACCACTATGCACAGATGACATTTCATACTGCAATAAAATCACTTTTTTTCTTTACATTTGTTTGCGCTTTGAGCTAAACCAGGGATGAATTTTAAACAGACTAGAACCTAATGCTAAAAAGAAACAAGCCAATATTTCTTTGGACAGGAAAGGGGAGGATGATTGTGTGTCCTGTTATAGTGACATTATCAGCGCTGCCAGCCGCAGCACGGATCACTGTATTAGCGTGAGTGATTTGTGGATAACGGTGACTAAATTGTTACCAAGGCGAGTTTATTAGATTTTGATTGCATATGCTCACGTGTGTATTGAGTAAACTGAGGAGCCGTGATCAATACTCTACTCCCGGCTAAATCACTGCAGATCAATTTGAAATGAGAGTGCTCCGTTGTTTTGCTGTTATAGAGCAGCATTTTCATTGGCTGCAACAGCACAGCAACAACCAAAATGTATCTGAATGTATATGAATGCGTTTACTCACTATGTGATTATCACTTTGAATATCTATGTTACAGATTACACATTTCTGAGTAAAGAGAGCTCACCTTATAGTCATATGTGGCATCAGGATTCTCATCACACGCGATAACCTCTGGTGCCATCCAATAAGGGGTGCCGATGAAAGTGTTCCTGCGGCTCACGGTGCGATCCAGCTGTGCACTCACACCAAAGTCCACTGGGGTTCAGATGAAATGGAGAGGAAACCAGTCTGATTAGTGTTAAGCAAATGCTGAAAGCTACAGAGATAAAATGGGTAGGACTAACTGTAAGAACTATAGACCTTAGTCAGGGAAGCAACATAGAGTATTTAATATTTAACAGGAATGAAAAAAACTGTGAGGGATAGAAGTACAGTGCATTCAATGAACTGTACTGTTATTTAATAACAAACTGACTGTTCAGCTAACAAAATGTTTTCCCAAAAAAAAAAGGTCAGTAGTTGTGAAAATTACAAGATCTAAGACCTTCATACAATGTGTGCCATTGTAAACACTATAATCCATCCCTCACAGTCTCGTTTTCATCTGTGTTAAATTCAACATGGCGTCTAACCTGATTAAGGTCTATATTGGCCATAATGCAATTACTTCTCTGCCACTGCAAGCAAATGAAGAAGAGACAGTGCCTAAAGTACAACTGAGGCCCTTGTTTCAAAATTATTAAACAATTCTTTTAGTGTAATTTCATGTTCTAACCAGATGTGGTGCAATAAATTGATAAAAGCCACCTTTATGATTTAGTCATTTCAAAAATGACTGGTTTGCGCATTGGCGAAAAAGTTCCCCACACAGAATTCACTCGTGTTAAAGTTCGTCACTTGAATTTGCTGCGCTGACCAACAGCAAATGACTACTGTGTGAGTGGTGTGTCATTTATCGCTATATTATTGACAATTTTTTTTATTGACATTTTTTGTCTGCAAACTTTCGCCAAAATTCTCTAAGGTGACAACACCTTCATGCAGAGTAGCCCCGCCCACAGTGAAATTTCACTAGTCCAAAAATGCCCGCCAATTAAAACTATTTGATTAATGTACAGTTTCGCATCCAGTGTAGACCAATTACTTGTCGCTGAAAACTTAAAGGGATAGTTCACCCAAAAATGAAAATTCTCTCGTTAATTACTCACCCTCATGTCGTTTCAAACCTGTAAGACCTTCGTTCATCTTCGGAACACAAATTAAGATATTTTTGATGAAATCTGAGGGCTTTCTGACCCTGCATAGACAGCAATATAACTACAATGTTCAAGGCCAAGAAAGGTAGTAAGGACATTGATAAAATAGTCCATGTGACATAAGTGGTTCAACTGTAATTTTATGAAGCTAGAAGGATACTTTTTGTGTATTCTTAATAAATTTTTTCTGGAAGATGAACAAAGGTCTTACTGGTTAGGACAACCTGGTCTCACGACAAAAACGTACCTCTGGGAACTTTTTCGCAAGATGCTAAATACGTACCACCATGTACGTTTTGTGACATATTCGATGTGAAATGTCCACTGGGTGGCGCTAAAAGTGTTCGGTGTTTTTCCCCGGAACAGATGAACGTACATATTGTACGTTTTATGTGACGTTGGTTTTGTACGTGTCACCACAGTTCTGACCTGAAATGTCCATTGAGTGGTGCTATAAGTCTAATGCTCTGTGACATTTTAAAATAACATATCATCTGCACCACACCTAAATCTATAGTATGAACAAAAGCGAATGTGACGTAAAAGTGCAAGCAAGCATGCCGTTTTAGCTTGTTTTTTGATCTCTCATCTTTCAGCTCTTCCATCGTGAGTCACGTTTATGATTGGATTCGTACACAAGGATTCCGCATCCTAAGTCCAATTCTGTGCCGGCTGAGCTACCGAGCAAGCATCCGGAAAGCGAAACCTATGGAGCTGTAATCATAACTGTGTATGAAAACGATTACAAGTGCTCGCTGTTTTACTGCCTCTAGTGGTCATCTCTGTTGGAAACTCCAGTGATATGTACTTATTGGTACGCATTTTGCATCTTGCGAAAACGTTCTCAGAGGTACGTTTTCGTCATGAGACCAGGTAGGGTTTAGAACGACATGAGGGTGAGTAATTAATGACAGAATTTTCATTTTTGGGTGAACTATCCCTTTAACATGCTTACACAACACGCTAAAGGGTGAAAAAAAATCAACAGCTGCTGCATTTGTGGTTAGTGCCGTACATGCTTTCAAGATAGATGACATCCTATAAAGAATTGTATTTCATCAGAAGCTAGTTTAACTAGACATGATAAAATGAAAAATTTAAACCATTTACACGTGATAAATCAAATAGGTGTGCTGACATGCGACTGACTGTCTGTGCTTTCAGTTCAGCTTTCAGCTTTCAGTTCAATTGGCCTCTCCTCACAGTAAACACAGAGATGTAATGAGATGAAATAGAAACAAACGTTCTCAAGGCAGAGAGACAGAGAAAAGAAATGATTTGTTTTGAAAGCCTCCTTTCGCAATCACAAACCTTTAGTATTCAGCCTTCAGCATATTTATGAAATCTGCTAGAGTAGCACTGTCAACTAAAGGATGATCAATTATTTACCCCACACAGGCTAATTGATTTACCTCTGATCCAGCCTACTCTGTCTCACAGTCAATGCTAATTTCCTCGCTGAGTCTTAAAGGGGGCGCCGCTAAAGGACAACAGCACATTAGAATTGCTGGGCTGTGCTTCTTTCGCATTCCTTTGCTTTGAAACCTTCTCTGCACAGTCACAGTGAGGCCTGTAAATGCTATGCAAAGTTATCCAAGCCTCAGGGCTGTGCTCTTACCTAGTTTGACCTCCGCGTTCTCTGTTAGCAGCACATTCTGGCCTTTGATGTCTCTGTGGATGACTTTGTGATGGTGGAGATGAGTGAGCCCCTGGAAGAGAGACAAACATGAATTAGGAGAGAAAAAAGGCAGAATCCTTCATTCACAAACTAGGCTGTGAATGAGTACAGTTAATAAATGACATTTTACACTTAAAATGTAACAAATCTTTTTTGTGAAATGTTCTTCCTGAAAAGTTCTTCACATTTTGCCATTCTTTATAATAAATGCCCCTTGCTTTGATAATTTGTCATCTAATGCAATGACAAGCATACATTAAATATTTCCCAAAAGAACAGTTGACATAAAACTGTCATTCTTTACTTTTATTTAGTCTCCCTCAAGTAGTTTTAAACCTGCGTTGCTGTTGTTTTTCTGTGGAACACAAAATGATTCATGCTGTAGATTTAAGGTCTTCAGAATGCATACTCTATACACTACCATTCAAACATTGAAGCAAAGATTCATTAAATGGATCAAAATTGACAGTAAACACTGACACTGTTACTAAAAATTCTATTTAAAATAATATGGTTCTTTTAAACTTTAAATAAAAATATTTAAATATTCATTAATGAATCCTAGGAAAACAAATTCTTTCTACTGTTTCTACAAAACAAAACAAAACAAAAAAAACATTAAAACTGACCCCAAACTTTTGAACAGTAGAGTATTTGATTTGATAGTTTAAATACACTACATGTAGGCCAGTCTATACTGTTGATCAGGTAGAATAGGTAAAGTTGGTTTGGACTGGTAAACCACCTGAAACAGCAAGCATATTCCAAATGCTAGTTTAAACACAGCAGGGACAACAGTGAATAAAGCACAGTGACTTGAGCCATTACCCTGAGGATCTCTCTGCTAATGTAGGCAGTCCAGTCTTCCCTCAGTGAGTTGCCCTTGGTGTTCTTGATCAGGTCTGTCACTGAGCCTGCGCCACAGAACTCCATCACCAGCTGTAGAGGAGACAACACAAGTCACTTCCTGCATATCATAATGGTCCTTTTGTCTTTCACACAGTCCCTTAAAGACTCCATTAAATCAAAGTGAGAGATTTATGACTTTGAGCCCATGTCTGATAGCTTTAAGGTCATCTATATGCCATTGTACCGGTACATTCACTTTTATTACACAAATACAATTTTAATATGTTCCGTTTCAATAGAAAAATGTCAACACAGGAAAGAAAACTGTTCATTAAACCATTTCAAGGGGTCTTGAAACACTTTCAACAACTTAGCCTGAAATCTCATATCTGTGCAGTTGTCCCATTTATTCTAATTTTGCCCTCGTCTACCATTTGCTTATCAAAAATATATTAGAACAACCCACTTAAACTGCAAACAATCACAAACAATACCCGAACAAACAAACAGCACGATAGGGACTGCCTGCTTTAATCAGCCTGTTACTATTTCATGGGATTCATGGGATTACGCCCCATTGAGCACTGGGTGGATTTTATTATATATTAAGACAGAGAGGAAAGTCCCACAGATCATTAAAAAATATGATAAATATTTCAGCATTCAACACAAACACCCAAGTAGGGACATTCAAACAGAGGACATAAATCTTTGAGCACTGCTCAACCGCAGGCTGGCTGAGAGAGAGAGAGAGAGAGAGAGAGAGAGAGAGAGCTGTTCATTAATATGCATGTGGATGCTGGGATAAATGTAGCAGACAGGAGGAAAGACCTGTCACCATCGTCATGCGCTGAAGATCTGATCCCCTCCTCTCCCACCGGTCCATGTCTCTCAGACCCAAGACGTGCAGTGTTTAAAAGGCCGCATCACCCAGGTTTTAATTGGACCTGATTTGGCTGCAAGAACGAAACTTGCTGGCAAGCACAAGAGATCAGACGGGACTTTCACTTTAATATCTGATGTTAATATCATTTAAAGATACAACTGAGTATAAATCTTGAAGTGCATGTCTTATCTGACGGCACAATTCAATAACAAAACAAAACAAAAACAAAACCAAAACAAAAAAAAACAAAAAACATAAAACATACAGGAGTGAAAGGGATGAAATAAAACAGAACACAACAGCACTTCAAACTTTAACTCAGGTGACTCACACAAAATTTGTGTTTCTGAAATGTCCTTGGAAAATTAATTGAAGTAAAGATCTCTTTTCTTCAGGTGTCATGATTATTTGTAATAAGGGGAAGGGTAATTCCTCAGAAGCAAAAGGTGATATTACTGTAATACGGATAAGCTCATATCACAGAAGTTAATCTTAGGCCATTAATCTCTGTCCGTTTGTTTTCCCGGGTGGAGGCAGTGAACTCTTACAGAAGAAAACAGGATTTGTTCTCATGAAAAGGGCAACTGACAAATAACTACATCTACTGCTCTAGCAGAGAAATCTGTGAAATTTGTTTTGAGAAACACCTATGTTTTTTAAACACCTACCTAATGGAATTTACTCAGTGTAGAATCTATATTTAATTTGCTGCAAATGAAAATGATAAGTACGGCCCATTAAATAGATTGCACTGTTGTGGACCTGACTGTTGTTTCTATAAAACATTGAAACCACATCTTTCCAGAAGAAAAACAACTAAGCTATCTTGAAACTGAATCCAAGTTACAAAAATACTAGCGATCTGTCATGCTACAACACTGCTGCATTCTGTTTGCTATTCACGACAAATGAACACAACACACCAGTTGTGGATATGAAAACGGTTGCAAAATGTAGCTAGTCAGCTTGGCTGATCCTCAAACACTCCAACTTAGCCTTATTCTGTTGTAATTGGAAGTGACTTGTGCTTCTAACTCCTCTAATCGTACTTCAGCGGAGAGTGTCCTGTCTAGTCACGAGCCCTTGAGCACAGCCCTCAGGTTCAAATACTCAGAGATGTGTGCTCAACCACACTACAGCCACTCAAGCTGGCTGCATCTGGAAATGGCCTACAGTTAAATAAGGAAACACTTTACATTATTCAGTTCTCTGAAACTGAACATTTGCTTCTGAGGACAGTATGACTTAAAAGGGATAGTTCACCCAAAAATGAAAATTTACTCACCCTCATGAGTTTCTTTCTTCTGTTGAGCACAAAATAAGATATTTTTTGAAAAATGTTGGTAACTAAACAGTTGCTGGTAGCCAGTAATTTCACTAGAGTCAATGGCTAGCAGCAACTGTTTGGACGATAACAATTTTTTGGGTGAACTATCCCTTTAAGAATCGTGAAGTTCAATCAAGGATAAATCCATTGTGTAAGAACAGTTGAAGTTAAACTCAGTAATCTTGAGGTCTAAGCAAAACATAATCCACTTATGACATACAAAACCACAACAACACACATAAAGAAACATCATGTGCTGCTTGACCTCTTTAATACTTTATGAATCATGAGAAACTTGCTATATTTCTGTCTAGGATGCCATGAAGGAGGAAGAATGAGATCACTGAGCACTGCTGATGAAGGCTGTGTTTTGGGTGATGGTGCTTCTCTATTTTAAGACGCTGACTCATTTTCACAGACTATCACGCTCAGTCGTAGGCCGTGATTCAGCACCAATGCGTGTCTCCTAGACAGAGAAGTGTACATACAGTAGGACTGCATGATGTTTAGGCATTTTCACAGCGACATGGATCTCAACAGTATCAAAAGTCAATCACCTCAGTTCACTCCTTTGAAAAGACCAGTATATGCTGTGTTTGATGCTGATACCTTAAAGGATTAGTTCACTCCCAGAATAAAAATTTCCTGATAATTTACTCACCCCCATGGCATCCAAGATGTTCATGTTTCTCTTTCTTTAGTGGAAAGGAAATTAAGGTTTTTGAGGAAAACATTCCAGGATTTTTCTCCATATAGTGGACTTCAATGGGGACCAATGGGTTGAAGGTCCAAATTGCAGTTTCAATGCAGCTTCAAAGGGCTCTACATGATCCCAGCCAAGGAATAAGGGTCTTATCTAGCAAAACGATTGGTCATTTTCTAAAAATAATAATATACTTCTTAACCACAAATGCTCATCTTGCACTAGCTCTGCAATGCGCGTCTACGACTTCACGCGTGACGTTTTCTCCTCCAACTTCAAAATCACCCGACATCGTCGTTTTACCTTTTTTTTGTAAAGGGCATTTGATTTATTCTTTGCACGTTGGCTTTGAAAACACTGGGTCGGTACTTCCGCCTAGGTCAAGCGTGACTTTTCCAATGTGATTACGTGATGCGTGAGGTCAAGATAGTGCAAGATGAGCATTTGTGGCTAAAAAGTATATACTTTTTTTTGAAGAAAATGACAGATCATTTTGCTAGATAAGACCCTTATTCCTTGGCTGGGATCGTGTAGAGCCCTTTAAAGCTGCACTGAAACTGCAATTTGGACCTTCAACCCATTGGTCCCCATTGAAGTCCACCATATAGAAAAAAATCCTGGGATGTTTTTTTCAAAAACCATTTCTTTTCAACTGAAGAAAAAGACATGAACATCTTGGATGACACGGGGGTGAGTACATATCAGGAAATTTTTATTCTGGAAGTGAACTAAACTTTTAACCAACTAACCAGCTAATGAATATGTGATTATATATTTATAAAAGTATCAAAAATGCTTATTTTATTAACTAAATTACTTCAATTTTATTCCAAAAATTAAATGTTAAGTTTTCTTTTGTTCAATATAACAGTAAACCCTTCACCATTTCGCCACACCATGAAATCTTATGTCTGTTAACCAACAAGGCTTTTTAGTCAACCTTGCTGTTTGAACAGGAGCTCCAACAGCTAGTCCAGCAAAAACCAGCCTAAAGATATGTGAAAATGACATGCTGGTGTAAGCTGGTCTTTTTAAAGGGCAGGCTTTCATTGCCTCTACGTCTTCTTCAACAGACTGAAAAGAATGTGCAATGTGCTGCAAACTAATCTTTGTGCGCTAGGACAAAACTGAAGGAGTAATTTATAGGCTTCAAGCTTAATTCAGAGTCCACAGCACTAACTGCTGTGTTAACTGTTAAGCTGGTGCGAGCAAGTCAGTGCGAGCAATTGTAAAATAGAAAGTGCTTATGCAAGAGTGGCGCCGAAGCTTTGAGTGCCAGAGTGAATGGATTCCCTTGGAAACGTACACGCCAACTACCTGAAGAGCAGGAGCAAAATTGAATGTGGGTTTCAATCACTTGATCATGCCAAAAGCTTCTTTCCCAATCTGTGTCTTTAAGCTTTTGATTGGCAGGTCAGAGGGAATACTGAAGAGGTCTGTGGCCCTCGAGTCTTACAGCAGTGGGAATGTCACCCTTCATCTGAAAGGTCTGCCCATTCAAGAGCTGTCACTCA